>JANTCA010004474.1:0-10207 GCA_024741275.1 Chironex yamaguchii
TTTGCTACATGTTTTGTATAAATAGGTTGTCATATACATATACTTTCCTTTCTGACGTTTCATACTCTGAAGAGTGTCAGACGAAAAAAGCCTGTTTTTAGTATGTGTTTAGCGCAATGTCGCAAGTTTTCAGGGCCATTTTCAAGTTTTGTACCAGAAAAAGATTGTTCAACTACTGCATTTATACTGCGCTTTATTCACACTAAAGAGAAAATACTGAAAATACAATGGTATTAAAATTCTTTTGACTTTTTAGAAGATGTGAGAGTTGCAAACTTACTGATGCCAAAATTTTGGCAAAAAGGCAAAGAATAGACAGGCGTGACGTCAAAGTATCGTCTTCAAATTGATCATTATATATTGTGTTTAGATAACGCAAGAAATACATTGATCTGTAACATGGTTTCTGCAAAGAACTTTGGAAGCGATGGTGATTTTGATAACGTCACTGAGTGTAAGACTATTTGTAAAATTCATCAATTTATTGCCATTTTATAATATATTGATTTATGAACTGAACAGTATTTTTGGTTAAGAAATGAAAATATAAATTGATTTTTGGGCATAAAACCAAAATATGACAGAATTATGACAGTTGAGTGAAAAGAGGCAAAAGGAGGCCAACGTCGACGGGAGCGAGGCTGCGATCTTTACTCTTTGCTACTCTGTCCCACATGAAAGTTAGAACAGTGATGTTGTCATTCATGGGCGATAAAAAGGGAATTTTGGATGCTAGTTGCAAGAAATTCAGGTCACTAAATATGTTAGCAACTACTGTCATGGAAAAGTGTACCAAAACAAGAGTAGTATAAGCGAGATACCCTGAATAAAGAACGTTCAGCCGACCCGCTCGTCATGACTGGAGGAGTGAGGGTTGAGCATGGAGAGGTCCAAGGACTATGGAGATCAAGTATCATTTTGAAGGTAAGAAGAATATGCACTTACTTTTTTCTTGTCTTTTATAAATTTACTAATCTTAACATAATTTAGATGCGATTATGACACTGCTTTTACGCGTATAAATAGTCCTTAGCCTTGTTTGGTGAGCTGAGGTCTTTGCATCATGGATGAGCTGAGCATGCAAATTTTAGCTCGTGAGATTCTTACTTAAACAAAATGATTGTAGCCTGTAACATTTTTCTGTTGCATTGAGTTGCTCCTGTTCAATTTTCTTTAAACATGCAAAGTTTCAGAAGAGACTTCCGTTTAGAAAACACTTCTAGGCTATCATTCCTTTAGGGACTTAATTTATAATGTTCCCTGACCTGTGAATTTCATGCTGTTTTTTTGCATGAAAATCAAGGCTTTTGAATCAAGGCTCGCATGCCTTCATTTTGTCTAGAATGTACCATTTGAAACCATGTTCTTCGCCATGATTGCCTATGGAATTCCATAAACCTACTACAGCTTTCATTGCTCATAAAAATTCAAAAAATATGGTTTGTTAACCTGACATATTCAGCTGAGGGCTCAGCAAGAAACGAGTTGTCATCATCTGTCAGACTGACATATATTGCATATCCAAAAAACCTTGTGAATTTGTACAGAATTGAATTGCTCCTGCCCTTTCCTAGTGACAGTGCTTAAAATGTCCCCACTATAGGTATTTAGACAAAATGTCGAAGTCATAGGACGTAATATTCAGAAACTATTGTTTTCACATCTTCGGAATCACAAATTTCTAACAAAATATTTTTGTCAGCTGTTTGTCACAACAGCTTTGAGGACTAATATGATGAAGTGATGTGAAGATTTTACACCGTATATCAAAGGTTTTTACAAGGAAGAACTAGAACAAATTGTATAGACTGAAAATGTTAAGCAACACAATTAGCACGTGTGCTAGGAGCAGAAAAAAACCCAATTGAAGGACAATTAACAAGTTTTTTGGGCAATTTGTTGTTGACGGTATCAAGACAAACTGTTTACGAAAAGATTATGTGAGTAAGTTCAGCCTTTCTTTGCCTATGATAGCAGTAAGCTAAGTTTTTAAGAGCCTTAGAGCATACAGAAGAATACAAAATGAGCAGTTGCCGTCAAAAATTATGACAAAGTCAGAGCAAAGATAGGAAGCAATAGTATTGATCTATTTAACATCAACTTGCTGCTGTTGTAGAAATTTGTTTTTACAAAAAGATGAAAAATCAATAGTAACATTCCAATATTTTATCGGGGTAGTCTTGACTGATATTTATCTCAAAACTTACCTTGGTTTAAACCAAATTTTCTCCTTAAATGAAGTGAGCAATATGTCTTAATCAAGATGCATTATACAAGCTTGCAAATTATGAATCAATCTAATTTTACCTCTTTTCCTCAAGACATGCTCCTCTCCCATTGTGAAATAGCATAATTAATGATTTTCGTCAAGTTTTGCTACTAATAACCAATGCTAAATCTGCCTGTGAACAATACATTTGTGATCCTATTTCAGGAAGTTGGCTTTTATGACATCTTGTGTATAGTTAATAGTCAAATGCAAAAGGGTACATTGTATTTGGCTCTTTTACTTTCAATAGTCGTAAGGACTTTGCTTTATTGACTTTTGTCAGTGCTAAGTGTTCTCTCAATAAATTCAGATGATTCAGGTCACCTGACTGTCCATTTTGAACTGTTGAAAATCTTTTAAAGATCTGAACCTTTGTCTCAAAAGTTACTTTTATAATTGGATGTCTTGTTCTTTGTGAAGCTACAACTGTTGATCGAGACTTTGTTATTGTGCTCCAATCATGGTTGTAGTCGAACTATGTTGTAAATATTTCAAGAAATTCTACTTGTTAAACTCATGTTAAACTCTATAACTACAGATCAATTAGCTGAGGTATTAATAAGAGACTTTTTAGCGTGTGTGTGTGTGTGTGTATGTGTGAGTGGAGCTCACTTAAGACGGAACTGGGATCCAGCTTTGCAATGATGAGTACAGCTGTGACATGTGTAAGCTCATTGCAAAAGCATATGCATTAACAGTATTATAAATTTGACACATTTTTGCTTTTCCATGGAATTAAAACTAGTCCATTTTAGTATAACTTTTTGATAAGGTAACATAAACCTTTGGAAGAGGGAGTTATTTTACTGAAGTTGTCAAAATTTGCAACTGGTCATGACTGGTGACCAGCTGTTATTTGACCCCTGATTAGTCTCCTTCCTGACATCAACATGTTTTTTGGATGTGATTAATGGTTCTTAGGCAAAGCATAATCTCTAATGATACTATTTCTAAACCTTTGTAAGGATTTTCTTCCAATTAAACCAACAGTTGATCCTCTTATTGTTATCTGTTAAGCTTTTATAAAGTTATGGGATACTGGTCTGTTCAGAAAACTATATTGATATGATGGACTGGACTGATGTCTGTGTTGGGACAGTTACACAATATAATATGCTTTGACTGATAAGTGTTTTGTCTGTGTCACATTGTAGGCTTAGACTTACCTGAAGAATGTGTGTGTAACTTAATTCTATTATTTCAGACATTCCAAAGTTTCAATTTTATGCCATTTGATTGTCAGGTCTAGGTGCAATATAGAGCATGCGTACAAGTGCTTAATTTAGTGTTGGCATGCTTCTTGTTCTAAAAGAAGTTTTTGTTGTTGAAGTGTTTAAAGGAGGCAGAATCTCTTGTGGTCTGCATGTATACAGAGTTGTTTTGTTGCTGCAGTCAGTTTTCTTGCACAATATAATATTTTGTTTGAAAGTATACTTTGTCTGAAGATATTGCTGCTTATTTTCAATATTATTTTGGTATATGCACAGGTTAAGAATCGACACTATCGGGACTTATCAAATTCCTGTAGGTTATGGTATCATCACACATGCATTTATAATTATTGTTTCAACACTTTTTTTCCTTTTCTTTATGACTACCAATAAAATTGTTCATGATGGTCTTTTAATGGATATGCTAAATGCTGGTGTTCCCCACGGTTTTGTCTTTGGTTCCACCCTACTCATCATTGATGTTCATAACCAGATTATCTGCAGGTTCATTAGCTATGCTGATAATTCTACGGTGTGCTCAATTAACAATTTCTGGCAAAATTGATTCAGCAACTAACAATTGTTGAGTTGTGTAAAAATGACCTGTTATCTAAAGCAGCTGTTACTAGCTTCATTTTGACTAGATTGTGAATGTTATCACAACAGACTTATCATTGCTTCCTATAAAGCATCAAATTCATGAGTATAACATAGAACTGAAACTGGAATGATCAAATAACAAACTACCACTTCACATGAATGTTGACTATAATATCCCTCTCCCTCATGATGTGAGGAAATGTTAGTAGATTGACCGCACTGATTAACATTTATCTTTTAACCACTTATCAGTTCAACCACTTGATCAATAATGCATCAAATTTCTCTGTTGAGGAGAAAAATAAGAGAATAGGCAACCTTGATTGTTTGCAAGGTATATTTGGACAAATCTGGCAAAATACATTGCTGTTTGATCCTGAAGTCTTTATGATTTAGGCCAGGTCAGTAGCACCCTTTTTGCAAAACAATTGTGCAAACCAATTTCCAGAGTGATTAATGTGAAAACCTGCTGAAGCTAACTGTTTAGCCTAATTTTTTGAGCTGACCTGTATTAATTGTGCCTGAAGAGTGTCTTTAATCATACAATGAAATGGCTCTGTACTTACATCATCTTATGGATAGTAAAGGGTACTGAAAACATTATCCATGTTATGCTTTGTCAGCATCTTGTGAATGGCCATGTTAGTAAACCAAGTACCAATGAAGTACCATTTGTGTATCGTTTCCAAAATATCATGATCTCTCAGAATAAAAAATGGTTCTGTTTAAGATGAAATGGTTATAAGGAGACACCTTAATGAAACTGCTGCATTATTGCTGTCTCCAGGTAGGTAATTTGGGTTAAGAGAAAATTCCTTCTGGTATCTCGCATGATGTGGACATAAATTACCATCTCAGTTTGAGGCTTGTCATCCGTGTAAGGTACACAATGGTGCCTTCACAGGAAAAAAGCAACTAGCTTTTGGTTAACAAGATTGCAAATGTGAACACACAAGGCTTGTCAGTACTTCGTGTTAAGCATCAGAAACATTTATATAGTGTAGCATTGAAACTGACGTGATCACATAACGAAATGATAGTTCTAGTTTGCCACCACCTATCACATGTCTTCATATGAGTGTCGACTATAACAGCAGTCAAAACAAAACTTATGTCCATTGATCATTTGTAAAACTATTCCTTTTGGTGAAAGCTAGGTTCCCAATCTCATTATTGTCGCCATCTTGGCATTGTGATTGAACTTCCTTGTAATCATTGTTACAAACTGTAAAACAGTTATACCATTGAATGACATATCAAGTAAGTAATGTGATCAGCATCTTCAAGAATGTATTTTTGCATTACACTGTATTTTTTTGTATTCTGTGTTCTGCATGGTGCTTCCCATCAACATATAACAATGGATACACAAGAAAACTGCTTCAGCCAATGGCCGCCAGGAGCAAGGCTTGGTCCTGGGGCTAATAACTGAAGTGGGTCCTTTGCACTGTAAATTTCAGAATTTTCTTTCAGATCAGGAACCAAGTGCCCATTGTAACATTGTAAAGAGCTATGGGCAAGAGTTAAGTTTGTTCTTTTAAGTGAAACTTGCAGGACCAAGCTTGATTTTATCATTTCAGTATACAGTGCAGAAACAAAACTTCATATTCACAAGCCCCTGGTTGATCCTGGGGCAAGTGCTGCAGCCACCCTTCCCACACACTGATCCTACTTCTGTCTGCCATTGAATGCATGTTAATTGCTGCCAATAGGGAAAATATTCCTCTAAGTTTTACCATCCTCTTTGCTGTTCTCCCTTTCACCTTTTTGGTGCTCTTTCTGATCTCGCATTCAATGTAGTGGCAGGGTTTTCTAGTTTTTTGTTCTCATGCTACTATCCTGCGTCACTCTCCTGATCTCCCCTTTGACCCCTGTCCTCTGTCTCTTAACCCTCTTCATGTTTATCTTAAATATTCTCCATTTTCTCTTCTTTATTTCCCCATCCCATTTTTAAGCTCCTCTTATCCTTTTCCTATTTTCCCTCCTTTTCTTCTTTATCTGTCCCTTTCTTTTTCTCCTGCTGTTCCTCTTACTCTTCTTTTCTGCTCTCCTGCTCTCGAATTTACCCCTCTTCCTCGTAAGCATATCAACTTTCATGTACATCTTTAGTTCATTGTCATTGCCAAATTATCTTTGCCCTGTCTTTGTTGCTTGCCCTGTGTGGCCCCATATGTCACTCTTCCTGCTTGCCTTTGATTTACATTTTTCATTGCTCTCCTCTCCCTTACCATTTTTTCCTGGGCACACTTGTATCAAAATTTAATGGGATTATCTTTGTCTTGTCTTTTCCACTTTGACAATGATAAGTGATAAGTTAGAATTTCGTGGTCGTGAGTTCATCCTACTCCTAAGCAGGACAAGAGATTAGCTGCGATTTTCTGACACTACCTTTCATTGCTGACTTCTTTGTTATTTTACCTCGTGCTTCCTGTTTGCTCTGGTGTTTGTGTTCTTCAAAATGTTATTGTTTCCTCTGCTGTTCTTAATTACTCTAGGTTTTTTTCCTGCTTGTCATAATCATTGTGTGCACACTTGTTCTTCGCCTCTGTTTTGTTGTCCTACTCGTTGTGCTCATTCTGTTTGTCCTCCCATCTATCTTCGTTATTTTACTATTTTTTGTTGTTTTGCCCTTCATCTTTGTCCTGTTGTACTTCCTAATCTTCATGCTCTTCTTCCTCTCCTCCTCTTTAGCTCTTCCTCATCTTCATGCTCTTCCTCGTCTTCATGCTCTTCCTCATCTTCATGCTCTTTTCCTCTTCATCGTGCCCTTTGTCATTCTTCATTTCTTCGTCCTTGTGCCCATATTTGTAATTGTACTGTTCTCTGTTTCCTTGCCGTTCTTCATTGTCCTGTTGTTCTTCATTATCATCTTACTCTTCCTCGTCTTCATGCTCTTCCTCATCTTTATGCTCTTTTCCTCTTCATTGTGCCCTTCTTTGTCATTCTGCATTTCTTCATCCTTGTGCCCATATTTGTCATTGTACTGTTCTCTGTTTTCTTGCCCTTCTTCATTGTCCTGTTGTTCTTCATTATCATCTTGCTCTTCCTCATCTTCATGCTGTTCTTGTTCTTCATCCTGCCACTCTGTGTCATTCTGTGTCATTCTGAATATCTTCATCCTTCTACTTATATTCCTCATTCCAAAGTTCATTGTTTTCTTGCTCTTCTTCATTGTCCTGTTGTTCTTCGTTGTCATCTTGCTCTTTTGATCTTTGTGCTGTTCTTCCTCTTTAACGTGCCTCATTTTCTATGTCATTCTGCTTTTTTTCGTCATCCTGTTCATTTTCCTCTTTCTGCTGTTCTTTGTTTTCTTTGTCATTGTCCTATTCTTTTTCCCTCTGCCCCTGCTATTGCTTTCACTGCACAGTTTACAAACAAGGCCACCATTTCATTCTAAACTGTATTTGAATGTGGCTATGTTAGATCCCTCCTACTTCTCGTATTCTTTTCATTTGTTCATGTTTGTTAACGTAGAGACATCTGTTTTATTTCATTGATAGAATAGTTTGGCTCAGTAATATTTTGATTGCTCTCATTTCATCTCAAAAGCTGTGACCTGACCCAGATGCTAGTCATGATAATGTTTGGACTTATCTAGCTCTATAGTATAATATCAAAGGAAATCATGGTTTTGTTATACAACCTTAAGTTTAGAAGTCCCTTCTCGGTAGTAACCAGTAGGGAAAAAGTTTATATTAAACTGTGGCCTTGATTCTTAAGGAGCTCTTCTTTCAAAGGAAAAATTGACTGATGAATCATTAATGACATCTCTTCGCAGTCCTTGTGAGAAATTGTACTTCAGATGATATTTTTGTCATTTGCATTAAAGCTATTAGTTACCATACAAGAACTTGTCAGTATGTAAAAAGTTCTATTTTACTGTAAGCCATAACAAGGAATATACTGCTTTGTTGTCAACGTTTTAAGCTATCTATATATTAACTTATTTTCATTTTTAATATTTGTTTATTCCTTTTTATATGTATTCACTTATTGTATCTTTCAATGAACAATTATTGTACAGATAAGAGATAACTGAACAATTTAATAAGCATCCAAGTGAGCAAGAAAATTAATGAACAAACAAATGGGCAATTTAACTAATGCGTCAACTACTAGAATAGTTTGGCTTAAAGTGAAGAATTAGAATTCCTCACAAGAGCATGCCTTTGTCTATAAGAAACGAAGTGTAAAAACATAATAATTTGATAATCCTTTTAAAAGGTAAACGGTCCATTTGCAAATGTTCAGGATTATCGGTTTCTGGTTTGCATTAGTCATTCAAAGTAAATCAATCCTTGTACATCATAATTTTGGGAATAATGTGTGTCCTCTTCAAATGTGTAGTAAAATGACAAATTTTATGCTTTATTCAAAATAGTTGATGATTCATGAAACAAGTAATGACTTACATTTACACAATAACTGACTGTACGATATAGACTATCTGCCTGACTGATTTGATGCTGTTGTTGTTTTTGACCTTATTTAGCATGCTGATACAGTATGAAGAAGTACATTTTACAAACAGTATTTGTTTTTTTAAGTCTTCTGGTTGAAAATACGAAAATCCTGTATTATACCTGTTTTGTTTTGTTCCTATACACTTCTTCCTCTTCATGCTTTTCCTCATCTTCATGCTCTTCTTCCTCTTCATGCTCTTCCTCATCTTCATGCTCTTCCTCATCTTCATGCTCTTCTTCCTCTTCATGCTCTTCCTCATCTTCATACTCTTCCTCATCTTCATGCTCTTCCTCATCTTCATGCTCTTCCTCATCCTTCTGCTCATATTCCTCATTCCCCTGTTCGTTTTGTTCTTGCCCTTTTTCTTTGTCCTGTTGTTGCTCTTCCTAATCCTCTTGCTAATCTGCCTCTTCATTCTGCCTTTCTGTGTCATTCTGCTTTTCTTCGAGGGAGGACAACGGAATCTTTAAGGGATTAGTCCAACTTTTTTGACTCTACCTTTCATTTTGACTTCTTTGTTATTGTGACAACAGACAAAAGATTTGCCTTTGATATTTTAACCTTTGTTCTTGACCTTTGAACTTTGATACTCAGCATTTAAGCTTTGACCTAAATTTTACATCTTGAATGCTTAACCTTTATCTTTTAAAATATCTTATTTCTTTATTTAAATTTACTCTTCAATTCATACTCATTGGCTAATTGTTTAAAATTGAAATATTGTTAATATTCTGTCAGCTTGACCTTACGAATCCTATCTGTTGGGTCCCAGTATCTTGCTTGTATGAGTTTTGTTTTCAGCTGTGCAGTCTATTAGGTTTAATTGATAACCTCTGACCCGGCTAATGTGGTTTTGTTCATTATGTTCTATGCTTATATTGCTTATTCATTATGACTTAGCATCTCAGGGAATATTTTATAAATATCCAGCGTTTGAGCACATTTGTTCACACGAAAGCCTGGTGCCTTAGTGCATTGCATTGAATACAGATTTATTCAGGGTATCAGATAAGAAGCCACAGTAATGAAACATTTACGATATTAGGCGTACTAGCCTTTAGCTAGAGCAATTCCCTCATTCACTGACTCACTTCAATCACTTATTTCCGTCTTTCACTCACTCCAATTACGCACTCACTTAATCAGTTCCCTCATTCACTCCTACACTTCCCTCATTCACTCACCCGTTCCACTCACTCACTCCACTCACTCATGGCCCTCGTTCACTCAATTCCCATAATCATTAGATTCATTCACTCACTCCCTCCAATCACTCCCTCCCTCCAATCACTCCCTCCTTCCAATGACTCCCTCCCTCCGATCACTTTCTCCCTCCAATCACTCCCTCCTTCCAATGACTCCCTCCTTCCAATGACTCCCTCCCTCCTTCCAATGACTCCCTCCCTCCCTCCGATCACTTTCTCCCTCCAGTCATTCCCTCCTTCCAATGACTCCCTCCCTCCGATCACTCACTTCCCTCATTCACTCACACTATTCCTTCTTCACTCACACACTTCCCTTGTTCATTCACGCATTTCCTTTACTCAATTCTCTCATTCACTCGACTCACTCACTCTCTCCACTCACTCTATTCCCTCCTTCACTTGAGTCACTCCCTCACTTTATCCACCCACTTGACTTAATCACTCTCTGACTCCGATCA
>JANTCA010004475.1:2500-10206 GCA_024741275.1 Chironex yamaguchii
AATGATGATAATGATGATGATGATAATAATAATGATCACAATGATGATGATGATCATGACAATAATGATGATGACAATGATGATGATGATGATGACAATGATGATGACGATGAAAATGATGATGAAGACCAGGACCACGACAATGATGAAGATAATAATGACGATGTTGATGAAAGTGATGACCAATGATGGCGAGAATAATAATGATAATAGGACGTTAGGTGTTATGCTTCAATTTCATTGTTTGTGTTGTTACCTACCCCTGCATTTTGTATATTTGGTAGGTTGTTTTGCTTCAGTTGGCTTGACCAATCGAACAATCATCAAAGATGTACAAATAAGTGCAAGCTCGTCAATTCCAAGTAATCGCCCGGAAAATGTTAGAAAAAATGACGTAGGATGGTGTGCTAATGACAATGATAAAGATATCTATGTCCAGGTAACTACGACTAAACTTTCACTGAATTATTTACATTACTACTGCAACCGTTACTTCTTATATGGCTCATCGAGCTCAGGTATCATAACCTCGTCCCTAAAATTTTTGCACTCATATATGTCAAACGGGTGCACAGTCATGTTTCCATAGAGGAAAGGAAGGAAAACTATTGATCCAGGTAAAATATCAACATCTCGTAAAAATTCCAGAATTCCTTTGAGCGATTTGCTTATAAACAGACAAACAAACAACTAGACGGACAGATAAACAGACAGGCGACGGAAAAACTATAAACTCCTTTACGGGAATAGCTAGCATGACTCGTAAGTCTCAAACGTCTGCCTAACCAATAGGGTCAGGGAAGATTTTCAGATTTCTGATTATTCGAATGGACGGTACTAACAGGAATTATGGTACCTGGTTCCTTCCCAATGAGGGTTTCATCAATAATTTAGGTTTTATGAACGAGGACACTACGAAGTATATTAGTGGGGGGTTTCTTCTATTGGGTTTTCCTATGAGCTGTGGCTTTCTGTGATATTAAAAGGAGTCTTATCATAACAGTTGCTGTGCCAGGATCCAGGTAGTGATGTGGATCAACCCCAAAATCTTATTCTTCCTTATCCCATTTCTGACAACCCCTAAAACTTTCTTTAAAATACATTGATATGTTAAATCGCTCAAATATTAACAGATAGACAAACGAACGCCGTTTAAACATTTTGGTAATAATATAAATACAAAGATAACAAGTACCATAAAAATAAATGAATAAATATACTGCTAAATGTAGGAAGATTTTAAGTTTGTTTTAGCGCAATGTCGCAAATTATTGTACCACAAAAAGATTGTTGAAGATTTAAATGTGTTTTGTACGTTGTCGTTGTTTTATGGTAGGTATATTTAACTGTTTTTGTGTATCTGTTATTTTCAAGGTTGACTTCCCGACTGAGGTTCGAATCACACGAATTGATACATTTGGTCGCATCGGGAAAGACCAATGGACCAATAAATTCAAGATGGTTTATAGAGACACAAGTAGTGGGTGGGTTTCCTATAAACGAAATGGATTTGCAAAGGTATGATCAGTGCTAAAATAACTAGGTACCCTAATGTCTACAATGTCAAAACAATTAAAAAAGTCAAAGTTCCTTCCACATCATTTTTTCACACCATGATACATAGGGCGGCATCCATCTCCTTCTGCTTAGCTAAAGTAAGGGACTGGCAACTGGTAGCAATGCGCGTTCATCTTCCATAATCTACCCAGTAAGTGCTAAGTGTTAAGCAGGGAAGCCGTATGTATCATGTATGTAACAGTCTCCGGTATGACCCGGCCGTGTATTCGACCGCACAATGTGCAAGACCATACATAACTTTACAAGCTCTATAAGTTTCCATACTTCTCTACGCTATCGTTTGTTCGGAAAGAATTACACGATCATCGATAAATATTATTTTAATCCACAGCCACCACTGCGCCTATTATAGGTGTTTTTATCAGGAAGCAAGCAAAGGACTTTCTTAATTTTAAGTGACTTTTGCTGTTAAATTTCCTATTCGGTTTCCTGGCTAAAAAATAAATAATTATTGGCGGATACAAGTAGGCTTGTGGAAAAGGTACGGACGGAGAGTATATGACCTTACCAATTTATTTACTTTTTACATCGTTGGGGGACGAAAATAGAAAATAAATTTTGCACAGACTTTCATGAAAAACTATTTTCAGGTAAAAGATAAGCTAAAGTATATCACGGTAGCTTTTCAGAATTGGTTTTCACTACGGTTAAAAAGCTAAGAATTGAATAGTTATAAACGGTGACATTTAGAAAGCTTGTTTCAGTGGCAAACTTATCTGTTCAGAACCTTTAATAGTAGTTTTTTTCGTGAACAAGTTTCTCGTTTAGAAATACATCGAGCGATACAAATTGACCTTCTTAGTGGGAGGGAGGGGAGACATCTTTATAGCATGAAACGTAGTAGAGTCCTACAAACGATTGTAAATCAAAGGATCACGTTAAGATCAAGTCTTTCTTTTTGTACTATGTTTCAATAATTGTAAATCCATGGTGCTGTTACTGTTCGATTACGACGTAACTGGAACGTATTCTGTATTGCAGTGGAATTACAAGGAGAACTCGCTTTTTTTTTGACAGCATATCTTCTTTAACTGATGCCAAATATTTTCCTATTTATAACTTAGATTTTCCCCGGAAACATCAACAATAGCGTTGTTAGATCAAACTATTTAGAAACTCCAGTTCAATTAACATCATTAAGGGTCTACTGTCTCACTTGGAATAAGAGGCCGTGCATTCGAATTGAACTCTATGGTTGCTACCTCAAAGATCTACAAGGTAAGATTAATTTATTAAACATGTATGATCTACAAGCTACCTTCAAAGGAGACAAAGAATCGACTCGAAAGTCTGCTCAAATGTTTAGCACGTTGTAAGCAACTGAAAAGCTTTATTATTAGGAACAATTTCCCAAATTACGATTCACGAGCCAAGTTAAACTTCTACTCTACAAAACTGACATCCGTACTTTCTTCACTAGTTTAAGGACCAAAACTTTCTCAGGTAGAAATTTTCCAGATTTTCGCAATTTTTTGCCATTTCCGCGAAAGCTTCTGCCTCCAAATATTCATAAGCAAACTATTGCAAAAAAGGTTCTTCTCGTGAAAGCTAATTACTTTTGCGGAAAATTTCATATCTCTTACATCCCGGTTATGAACTGTTCAATTTTGGGGTATACATGGTCGAGACAGTCCAAAATCCCATGGGGTTACACGGCTGGTGAGATACAGCAATTTCACAAGAATAAACTAAAAATGGTTGTATCTGAACAGTATGAGCGCTCAGGAATGAATGACTACGTATCTTTCGACCATTTCCATTGAGCGATTTAGCTCAGTAGAATTTTCAGTCGGGAGAGTTGAGGTCGAAGCTGATGTGGTCACAATCATAACTTTATTTCTGTACATCTATTAGGATAATACATGCCCTCTGCAGCGATAACGAGCCTCAAGGTACTTGGGTGTTCCCCAACATGCATCACCGAAGATAAAGATAATTATCGTTCCACGAAAGTTTTTTCGGCGGATATTTGCAACAAAAATACTCATTCTTAAGAGTATATGTAATAAAATTTTACAAATTTTTTTCTTGTGAAAGTTTCTGGCCAGGGAATTGTTTGGCCTAAAAACTTTCTGGCTGCGAAACATCTGTTCTTAAAGTCTAATTGAAACTATTGAATTCGATATTCTCTTTATGTTTGTTTTGTGCAATGTTAAACGACGAGAACAGGACGAATAATATATTTTTCGAAAATGCTCAAGTAGACTTTCTCGTTTTTGATGACGGTGAAACGACGTTACCATATATAAAGCAGAGACTGCCGATCGATCGACCGACGGGGATCTTTGACACTCTCAGTCACCTCTCCTCGATCTTTGTTGTCTCCACAATTCCGCCTTAGGTACAGTGTCGGATGTTGTCGACCCATTCCATGTGCCTTCTTCTACGTTTACCACATCCCTCAATTGTGTACAATACAAGACTTTTTCCGCGCCTTTTCCAGTGGCCATACTTCTCTAACTTTCTCTCCTTTCCCTCTTCACTGGAACACCAAACTTGGCTTTTATATACTCTCGTGTTCGCCTCTCTCCACCTTATCCTTAACATGCGCCTCCATGTTAATAAAGTTAAACTCCTTCCCACACCATTTCGAGCAAAGGGCGGCGCCCATCTTCGTTCCCTTAAACTTTGGGCCACACAACTGTGCAAGCACGTTATGCTACGGTCCACTGGCAGGACAGTGTGTTTAGCTATCACAATCTATCCCCTTAGTGCTGAGTGCTAACCTGGGTACATTATGTACTATTTCAAGACCTTGGTATAGCCTGGTCGTGGATTCAAACCCACAGCCTACACACAAAGCGAGCACTCTATCACTAACCCACTTGAGGCAAACACTAAACACACCCAAACTTCGTTTTATAAACAATTCTGAGAATTAATTTACTTGATAGGTAGGTATATCCACTTTGATTAAGCTACCAGCAGTGGCGTGGTAATGTGGAAGCATGTAGGGGCAATTGCCCCCCCACCCACCTTTGGGAAGCGATGGTCCACAGGTTTACTTCAATGCTCTGTCTTATAGAATAACTGCCACGAAATAATCACAATACTTGATATCAAGTGGCAAGCACAATATTGGGAGATGCATTCCAAGCCAAAGTAAAGGGTAAAACCCCACTGCTAAATTGCAGTAAGACATATTTAGGTTCATTATAAACTTCTGGGTAGTTCAACAAAAACTAGTTTGCCTTCTCCTGCCTACTGCTCGATTAAGAATTCACAACTTGCCAAATTAGTAGACTGGCGTTAGTTAAACTCCTTCCCACACCATTTGGTGTAAAGGCGCCCATCTCAGTTCCCTTACAGGTAGCACTGTAAATGCTACAGTAGGGGACAGGCCCACTGGTAACACTGTGTATAACTTGCATAGTCTATCCCGTTATTGTTGAGTGGTAAGAGTCTTTGAGATGACCCCGTCGTGGACTCGAACCCACAATCTTCCGCACGAAAAGCGAGCACTCTACCACTAAGCACTGCTACGCCTTCATCCCCACAACTTAAATGCTGTTATCCGTGCAGAAACTATCCATTCACGTAAATTAATGGTATGAAATTGCGACGAAACACACACTTGACCGGAACTCGAATCTGAAACCTGCTCACTGTTCAGATGTTCTACTACTCCAACTATGAAGCCATTGTCATGAGTAGCCAATCTTTGTAACTCCATTCTAAAGGTCTCTCCTTGATATAAATCGCATTTAGCACACCGCGTATAGCAGTTTGCGTCTCCATGTAACAACTTCCTCCAAGAGAAAAATTTTAGATTTCTATCCCCTTGAAAATGTATCGAGCAACATGTAGAGAGCAATTACACTGCTCTATGAACGAAAACAATGGTAGAAGAACGATTAGCTTTAACGGCACCCGAACCCAAAACCCTCTGCTTGCTTCTCTAATAAAGCTATCGCGCGACGGGTATTAGTAGTACAGCATTTCTAACTTAGATAGAAGTCACGCTACGATCAACCTCTATGCCATAAGCTTAATGCGATTTATACCGATGCAAATAGAGCAATGTGCAGCATTCAAAAAATAAATACCATGTATATGACGATACACTTAGTGGTAAATTGATGAGATTTTTTCTCGTCCCTGATCAATTAAAAAGACCATTCCTACAATTTGCTCTATTATGATGAGATATGGCGAATTAATATTTTCATACGAAAGAGTAGAAACGCGCGACATTTTAATAACTAATTACATTCTAAGCTGGCTTTTGATATTTACTTATTTTTACCAGAAAATTGCATCGAAGCGCTTGGAATCGAATCAGGAAAGGTCAAAGACTCAGCAATGTCGGACAACCTTGATGCAAGCACTCGCGGTTTATCTGAACCAAAGTACGGTCGCTTGAACAGTAAAATTCTTAATTTTCCATATGGCTGGCTTCTTCCTCCGACATATGAAACGGGCTACTTGCAAGTCGATTTTGGACAAAATATGAAGGTTTGTCTAAGATTTTTAAATTAAAAAGTAATTATGTTTAACTGAGTCGATTTAGCGTCTTGCTTTGCTGGTAACAGCGACCAAATAAAATTCCTCTTAATAATTTTACCACGTGCTGTGATAAATGTTTGATCTCCTAGTCAGTGTAAGGGTGACATTTCAATGAGATGATTCCACAAATTATATCCAAGCAAAAAATTATTACATTAGGGTTATCTATCACACTTTGTCAGTCATTAATTTAACCGAAAAAGCCAAACCGATAATAACATTTCAGTGTAATTATGGGTATCACGCCAATTTAAATAGTCGAGAGACGTGGTGTGTACGAAGAGGGAGAATTATTTTAAAAATACATCACGATAAAATAACACTGCGCCAAGTGCAGTTGAAAGACGTCCGCAAAAGAAAAGATCAAAACATACTGTACTATTAAGGACCCTATTAGTGACAATTCTACATTATACATAAATGGACAGCCTCGTTACCATCATAAAAATGCCAGTCAACCAAATAATCTCCAATAAGACATTTTACTGAGTCTGCTGTATGTTATGAGAGGGAGAGAGGGTTAGCCCTGATCAAGAACAATAAACGCGGAGCATAGTTTGACCAGTCATAGGCAGTATCCCAAAAACGTAGGTTGACAGATTACATGTGCGAAGATATCCCATTAAACGTTTCACTAAGGGTAACTTTGAAATGTTCTATGAACTCACGTTGACCAATCATATACGCAAACTAGTTCTATTTGATCAACCGCTCGTATTATTGCATACGCTTTATAATTTGGTTTACCCATCGTGCATATGGTGATGAACAAAGAAACTAAGTTAAAGGACTGATACGTGATTGATAGTGGAGTTAAATTAAAACTCTTACTCACTTGATCGCTAACAAAATACTTAGGTGATGTATTAAGCCACATATTCGACAGTATATATTAAAATAACCCAAAGTGTAACATTTTACACAAAGACATAAAAAATTATCAGAAATATGGCAAGTTTAAACATTATCAAAACACTGTATTTTAAATCTTGTTCATGATTGCATGAACAAAGCCAATAAGACCAGAAGTTCTACATGAAATATAAATTTTTCCAGTTATCTGAGGCAATTTTAGTCATATTGGAATGAAATTCGATAAACATAATAATTATTTTAGTTCTTTCAGAACCCATAATCAAAACTTATAAATTCTAAAAATAGATGTTTCGTAGCGTCAAACTTGAAAGCTCTATTCGTCATTTTCATGTTTACGCAAATAGGTTTCCTTTTAGTTGTCATGGGTTCATAATCAAACCAAGAATGACAAACGTATGTAATTACCATTAACGAACTTGACGTAGCTTTGCGTTATAAAAATAAATTAACAAATTATCAAATCAACAAATTACCAAATCAACAAATTCACGAATCAACAAATTGACGAATCAACAAATTAACAAATCAAAAAATTAACAAATTAACAAGTCAACAAATTCACGAATCAACAAATTAACAAATTAACAAATCAACAAATTAACAAATTAACACATCAACAAATTCACGAATCAACAAATTAGCAAATGAACAAATTCACGAATCAACAAATTAACAAATGAACAAATTCACGAATCAACAAATTCACGAATCAACAAATTCACGAATCAACAAATTAACAAATCAAC
>JANTCA010004476.1:0-10205 GCA_024741275.1 Chironex yamaguchii
GTTTTCGGATTTTAGTCATTTCCAATTCATTTAAAAAATATTTGTCAAAACTGAAAAAGGTGTAGGTCCACTTTAAGCACCACTCCTAGCTCTGCTAGATTGACGTAAGAGCTGTCACTTTCTCCTCTTAATCGGGAACATTCTTCCACAACCCCGTCCTCGACCTCAAGGCACACTCCATATGCTAAACTGCTTGTGTCAACAACAAACTTTGCATCGGTCTGTTACATAAAAAAACAATTTTCTCTATCTGGATCTTATTTAACATCTTTGTGTCCAATTTCTTTAGCAATCTCCATGACTTCATCAATTATCAACTCATCCCTTGTGACAAAATTGACCTATCGCTTGACGAGGCTACATTGTGGTCTAAGCCAACTTGCAACTGGATAGTGACCAAGCACTTTACTGCACTACGAGTAAAGCTCCCTTTTAGCCTTCATAGTTCATCTGTCTAATAGCATCCCGTTTCCACCAAAGCTTGCCATCACAGTTGCAAAAGACTCTCAAACCTAGAACCCGACCTCCATCTAACGGTTCAGACTCTTTAGCAGTGAGTACATGATCCTCTAAGACGGACACAACAGTGTAAGGTGGTACAACATCAGTGTTACACACGATGTCATCAATGTAACAATTGATAATACCCTCTGCAAAATTTTCCTCATAATCTTGAGAGCTACATTGAGACCAAACCCCAACCGAGTAAGGCAGTAGCATTTACCTTTATACTTGATAACCTAAAATTTCCATAAGCTTGGGTCAGCTCATATCTGCAAGTATGTCTTTCTAAGGTCAATGATACACAGATTCTCGCTCTATCTTTGCCATATACATACGTTATTACTGCACACTTCTGCATCAGCAGTGTAACTCAACACAAACTGGTTAAGCTCACGATAATCTAAGACAGGTCTTACCTTCCTTTTATTCTCCTTACCACCGTCACTGGTATGATACCATCGAAGTCTCTATCAAAAGGCTGGGCTTCAATCCATTCTACCCTTTTTTATTCAAACTCTTTTTCCATGGTACTAGGGATTTGATACGATACAAGGTTATTATGCAACGTCGGGGCACTGTCTCCATTACACCACTTCCAGCAAAAAACCCTGCTGCCATTTTCAAAGACTGCAGAGTTCTCAACCATAATCTCCGTATGTTGTAGTTTTAAGGTCTCGATGATGGTGCAAACACAATCAGCACTACCTACAGTTTTCCCAAAAGACACACTACCGTCACCTTTAACAGTAACTTTGTCAAATATGGAGACAGCGCCCATACCTAAAATCATATGAAAACTAAGGCTACCAAGGACTCCAATGCTACAAACATATCTCTCAGATACAAACAGACGGAACATAGTTTCGTGCATTCCACACCACTGCCATTTAACGTAAAGGTACTCTCTTTAACAGTTCTACAAAGGCATACAAGCAGAAATGGTTCCAGAGAAATTAGATCGACTACACCCAGTATCTGAAAAGGCAACTAACTTAACAGAGTTAACAGACACTCATGGGAGGCACTTGCACCCGCCACTATGGGAAAAGCCTGTAGTAATGCAGCAACTTGGACCTTCCCCTCCCCATTTTTTGAGTTCTCCTTCTCCTGACAGTGAGAGTCAATATGATCAGATTCGCCACACTTATGGCAAAAACATCCACTCACAGAGAGCCTCCAGAACCCCTAAAATTTCCAGACTTAAAAGGGCATTGACAGCTGACGTGTCTTTTCCACCACATGATTAACATGTGATCCAGGCCTCAGCTCCACAAACACGACAAGGATTGTTAACACTGGCAAAGGAAACTTCATTTCGTTTCCTACAGAGGTTTAAATTTGAAGGTAAGGGTGGGTGGTCAGCTTTCCAGGGGAGGGGGGCATAGTAGGAGCCATTGTGAAACTCGATTTGCTTACGGTAAGCATCAAAAAATTCAGTGGTGTCTGTACTAAGAGGGGTCCAAAAGCAAATTGATCTTGTAAAAGACGGTCAATTTGAAGAAACGACGTATTGGTCATCAGATTGTCAAAGGAAGCAGGGGTTTCGTCCAGGCTAGTGGCAGTATCTGGGACAGGGGGAGTAACTGCGGGGGATGTAAGATCAGAGTCATAATGTGTGGACGCAGAAGTAAGAGTTGAATCATCTGTCAAGGGACCCGACAATACGTATCCAAACTTGGATTCCTGTATGAGGGGGTAGGAACAGCTGGATAAAACATTACCGAGGAAACGGTAAGCGGCATCCGCGCCTAATAATATGTCAACAACAAATGAACTGTCTTGAAAATCATTAACCAATGGCAAATGCTGAAGATGGGGATGGGAACACAGACATAAATATTTATTATAAATAGCTGTTATTTATAACAGCATCCTGGATGGGAACTGATACCTTTGCCCCAATATTGTTGTAAGGGATGAACAATGTTGTCTGTAGTAAGGACACGGAAGTCTTCGATCCCTATAGGGGTTTCTAATCCAATGGTGATGACTCCATAGCTATGTGTTACATTGCCGCCAAAACGAGAGATGGATAGATATTCGTACGAGGAAGGGATTAATTCTAGCTGGGAAGCAAAGGCGGTGCGAAAGTAACTACGTTGAGAGCCTTCATCAAACAAGATTCTGGTCATAATTTTCTTGTCTGCAGAAAGGGCGAAAGCTTTTAAGGAGAACTGGAGGAACGATCCTGCTAGAGCTAGCAATGTATTCAGCCGAACATCTGAGATCGGAAATGCTACCATTACAAGTGGGAATTAAAGCTTCCATATCTTGACAAGCAATCTTTGAAATATCATCCGAAAAATAAACAGGTTGCAGCAAGTTAGCGTCTACACTAATATCCGGTATTCCAGGAGGCAGTGAAGCAAAGGCGCAGTTAGAGACAGTTGGCTGTGTAGACATGGAAGATGCAATTGGGCTGTCAGGAATCGAGGGAGTTTGGTGATGAGAATCTACGGCTATATGTACATATATTTGTGATGATTACTGTGGAGATAAGGGATTTGTTCGGGGGGATGGGTGTATTGCGATGGATTTGAATCCCATAAATGGCTGTGTGATGTTTCCCTTTGCATTTACCGCAGCGGCCTTTAGCATTGCATTGAGATACACGATGTCCGGGATATAAACAGTTTAGACAAAGTTTGTTATTAATAACAGCAATCGTTTTCTCATCAGCAGACTGAGAGCAATGCGGGGTGGCACGTGGACCCATACAAAGTTGGCAACGAATATGGGTAGAGGCAGATAAATTACTGAAGGTAGATTGAGGGTCCAATGGTTGGGAGCTAATCGGCCAAAGAGTGGTCGTGGTCTGTTCGTGTTGAATTATATACTCCTTGAACTTATCAATGAAACCCTTTAAATCAAAACAGGATTGTTGACCACAATCACCTGTGTGACAAAGAACTTTACCGGGAAGCTTGCCTTCGATGATGGGGACAAGGAATGGAGCCGAGGCGTTGACAGCAACTTGCAGGGATTCCAAGGAACGAATATCAACCATCACTGAATTGTAAAACTGGCGTAGGCTACTGGCAACAATAGAGGGTTTGGGAAGATTCAGCAAGTGTAATACGTGGGCCCGGAAGATCCGTCTGGGTAGGCCAAAGTTCTCTTTTAAGGTGTTCTCTAAAATTTCATAGTTTTGGTGGGAGGGAATGAGCTTTTTGACGGTGGCCAAGGCCTCTACTCTAAGCTGACCCATTAGGTACGTAAATTTTGCCGAGATCGGGGTAGTTCCCTACTTGGGATTGAAATTGCTCCCAGAATCCAAACCATTCCATAATGTTGCCCTCGAAGGTGGGGAGATTCAGATGAGGTAACTTGGAGCGTGAAAACGAGGGAGTAAATGAAGAGGGTTGCTGCTGTTGAGAAGACGACGTACCCGTTTTGGTGGCTGTTTTATCGAACTTTGACACAATTAACTCAAATTGACTGAGCTTACCTTTATTCGCGATGATGATAGAATTACCCTCGTCGAAGAAAGTATCTTGTTCGGCTTCGTCCTCTATTTCTTCAAGCACGAGAGCTCGGATGTCTTTCTCCAAGTTACTCTGGTCGTGAAACGTGGAGTCTAAAAGTTCCAAGGATGATTTGAGTAGCATGAATTTTCTGTCTGTTAGAAAATCCTTAGTGAAAAGAACCGACGCTTCGTTGTGGATTTTCGTAAAGGTACGGCGAAGTTGTCTTCTCTCTTGTTTAATTTTTTCCAACGAAGTTTTCTGCTTGGGCGGCATTGTATGGTGAAAGAAATCCCGAACGACTAGATGTAATAATCTAGATCCTGGTCACGGCACCAATTTGTCAAAGACGTAAAAGCAAGTAAGACACAACTTGTTCTGACATATATACAAACTATAAGATCACTACAGCTATAAGGTAAATTTAGTTGGGGATGTGTACATATATAGAGCTGAAGACTACAAAACGTGACGGAATAATGACCAGAAACTACAATTGGCTGCGGCTTGGATTATAAAATGTCTGGCGGTAAAAACGTACGGTCATCTAAAGTACATGTTACTAAGGAAGATTGGCAATTGTTAAAGTCAAGAGTCTTGCCTTTTCAACCAGATCAGGCAGAGGTACTTGAGCGATCTAGCAAGCAGAATGCAAATGTTTCGTGATGTTATTTGTAACATGGATGAAAACACACTAAAGGAAGCTGTCTGGAATGTCAGGAATGTCTTCAAGATCTGACAAGTGGACATCAACTGATTCACCTGGTAGTATTCGACAACATGACATTTCATAAGTGATAGACTGGCCCACAGAAAATGCTTCAGTCATTGCCAACTTTACACAACGGTAGTTTGACCCCTTCCGCTAAAGGCTAAGAAACAGCGAAAGAAGAAAGGCAAGAAGCTGACAATATTGTCGAACATCCGTAATCTGGCCACTAATTCCAATTTTTCTACCCATTCGGCAAAGTCATTGCTACGATTGTGCACATACGAGCACTTCAAACTAAGAAGAAACAAGCGAAGATAGCTTGAAAGATACAGAACATTGGTCCAACCATAAATCACACGACTTTCAAAAACAACGCAAAAGTCAATTATGCTCACACAAAGGGCCTGTTGGCTAGGAATTGTCATTTGAATTTGTGTCCCTAACTGTGACTTCCACTAAGCTTATTTTGCAGAAAACGTGCTTTCGGTTAGTTTACAAGGTTTCACTGTCACTTTGACAAGAGCAAAAAGTGGACCCACTGAATTATTACACTTTGGCAAGAAGGTCATAATTTATTTTTGCCTGATCAGATATTTGATGCAAATTCTGAGTAGAAATTGCGACAGTCTAAATCCGATCCTGATGAATAAAAGAATCAACTTAGTTTCATCTTTATAAAGCGGAGTACTAAGCACTGATTGGACGTGCAGAAAAGGAGAACACGATACTATTTTTCACAACGTCGGACAACATCTTACAGCTTGGAAAACCTTTTTGTCGTTTCTGTTTGGGCATGTGTGAACGGACACAACAAATTGACCGTGATCAATAAAATTGGACATGTCGTGTCGCTTCAGATTGATTATATGTGAACAGGACGTAGGGAAACGAAAGGTGGTTGTAGGATCAATTTTTGTTTTCTCGCTAATTTCCATCGCTGTCGGAAGTAGATAATTTCAGATTCCCCTGTTCACCATCAATTTCCATGCGCTACTCCGGCAGATTCGGACAGCATGGCATATTCTGCCTCGCGTTACCTCTTTGGCGTCAATTTTCCTCTCTATGGTAAAGAATATTTAGTATTCTCGTTTGGACAAATAATTTGATGTTAACAATATCTGACTCAATGTTGGGTAATGAAAGGGTCACGCAAACAGAATGAGTAATTATCACTTGCTTGTCTTCCCAGAACACTATCGACAGCTGCTGTTCACAGCCAACTAATGAGTGTTTTCCATTTTCGCTGTCTAAAATATATGAACTTGGAATATTTAACAGCGAAAATTCAATCTTTGCCATAGAATGTTTGCTTTACCATTTGGTTTTAAGTCTCATGTGTAATCATAAGTCCAACGAGGAGAAGAGGATAAAATTACTGAAGCGAACCTTACTCTGTATATAAAGAACGCTAGAAATCAACTCTTCATATGACGAAGGAATTAGATTTTATTCATTTGTGCCCCAAAGTGATAATGGACCGGTAGATGTGTGAGGAACATTTTTCATTTGTTTATCTGCTAGATTTCCACTACCTATATAATCCTTTATCCCTCGTGAATTTATCAAATGAACAGGTCGAGACATTTAACGAATGATAGCTAGCAAGTGGAATGATCAAAAGCTCATTACATTGACCTTTAATGATGCGAACAAACGTTCTCCAGCTGTCCAATCCCACAATGATTCTAGTTAAGAATTCCCTAAAAATACTACAGTATCCGATTGCAAAAATGGCACTTTAGAATTGATGAGTACACGTAACATGCTGGTTACACTGTATACTTCTATTTGATGACAAGTACTTCTTCAGACTCTGCCTTAATGGAAACAGGTAGATTATAGCATCAAAGCATCAATTAAATCGAGAAGTGAAATCCTCTTAACTCTGTACCAACTAAGCCGAAAATTCAGTAAACTCAAACAATCTCAAGGAAAGCTTTAAGTTGTTTTGAAGTACTTAAGTGATCAAAAGCAAGTATCAGCTAAGACATCTTGAATTATTTATTTGCAAGTAGGCAACTAATTAACTTCAGAAATCCATCAATTCATGCTGGCTAAAGCGTAATGGTTACTCTATTATTGAATATGAAAATGGACCTTTTTAAGGAGGAAAATAAGCCGAAGACAAGAATATGATGGAACGAAAGACAGGAATGACTATTTTAGTTTTTCAGTAGCCAAAAAATTGTTGTTGCTATACTTGCATTTCTTGTAAGAAAGTTTAACTTGCTCCAGTACTCGAATTTTCATAGCAATGTCTGTAATTTCAGACCTGGAACCTCTTTAAATTTTTCTTCATATATTAATTATTAACTTTTTTCGTGATTCTCGCCAAGAAACCAAATTTCGAGTCAATTCTTGCAACAGTATTCATCGCACCAGTGTTGCTCAGTCTCAGTTTGCACAGTGTTGAAACTAACACAACATAATCTGGAGGTGAACTAGACCTAATGATATGATGTAGATCTGCATGAAAACATAACTCACACCCACTTGATGTTAAACTGTTTGTTTGTGTGTCATAAGACCAATTGCAGTGGCACGTCAGGTATAAGGTGCGGTGTATGTCAGTTCTCAATTCCTGCAACATTATAACATCTATTTTATTTCCTTTAAGATGCATATATTGAAATTTCTAATATTCGTGGATTGCAAAAACTCAGCCCAGAACTTCCAGAGGGACTGAATATTACTTTCTTATAAAGCACCTTCTTATAAAATATAATTGCCCCACACCAAGTGGGGCCATACCAGCTTGGCGCGTGCGTTGTTGTTGTTGTTGCTGCTGCTGCTTCAGAGGGACTGAAATTGAAACCACAACAAATTGAAACCGGTTTGACCTGTTTCACATCTTGGGCGCTTGGGAACAATGTTGAAAGCGTGGCCTGAAAGGAACGGTTTTTCGAGTCTGAAAGGCAAGTCAATGTTTTTGAATAAAATAACAGGATATTCAAATAGTCGAAAGACAGGTTTCCTTGAGAAGTCACAAGAATGTGCAAACAGTGAGCAAGGCATCTCTTGGGTGCCAACAGAATTTGGCCTGATGTCTTTGACAGCTGGCCAGGATGACCTAAATACTTTTGCAGCTGATAGTACTAAGTGCCCAATCAAAAATTGGTATTAACCGATGTTTCTTCTACACTTTTCACGAGATCAAACAATTCTTGGGATATGTCGTTAACACATCACAACGTGTTCAAATCAAGGGCCATTTTGAGAAGGCCATTTCCTTGCCAAACAGCATTGATTGGATAAAAGAGTATCAATGCAATGTTGTGCTTTATAGTGTAGGCAGATCACGGAAAAACAATTTCATCTATATTCTGCATTGGGCAATTAACTAACTATGCAATTAACTAACATTGCAATTGCTAGGTAAAGAACTATGTTCTTAGAGCAATTACCCCTATCAGCGACATCACCTTCCCTGTTAATGCAAAAGCACAATCACACCATGGAAAAAACAATAGTTGTTTTCACTTCTTAAAAATCTGTGTTGTATGGGTTAAGCAAATATCAGAAACTAAATGCAAAACACTGGCTACTGCCACTTTCTGGTCATGAGTGGGGCACTTAGTACTATTGCTAGTAGTTATACCATTCTAATCGTCCCTTGATAAGCAGTGCTTTACGATGAAATAGAAGTTTACAAAACCTAGAACACGAAATTTACATTGCAAATGTATACTAAATCTGAACGAGTGAACAGGCAATTCCTATTCTAAAACAGATGGGATATCTTATTAAAGTACAAACCACCTCTACCGAACTGTCGGCTTCTACTCTTAAAATGATCATTTGCTTTTCTATGTTTCTGTTTTCCAGTTACTGTGGTTTAGTCATA
Organism: Chironex yamaguchii; assembly: GCA_024741275.1. NCBI lineage: Eukaryota > Metazoa > Cnidaria > Cubozoa > Chirodropida > Chirodropidae > Chironex > Chironex yamaguchii. Next base: position 8,525 of record JANTCA010004476.1, read on the forward strand.
GATATAAAAGGTCCTTTTATATCTTTGGGTTTAGTCCATGTGAATTAGAATGCAAGAATGTGAACATGTTTGGAAATTTTGCAACAGCATCACGAAGGTAAATGTTGCAAGGCATAGAACTTACAGGAAAAAATGTTTCAAGACATTACAGCTGTCATAGAGAATAACGCATTGCTTAATTTGTTCATAGAAGCCGAGAAAGAACTGACAGTGGTAATACTGTTGCTTCTGAGAGCATTGATCATGACCTTTTGATACTTTCCCCGGCTGGAGCAAGCTTTACCCCTAGGCTATGCTATACACGACGATGCGCCAGGCCAGGAACTCTTCCAGTTCTTGTATCCAGGTATGCTGCTATGTTGGAAATGCATTAAAGGATAGAAGCACAAATTTACATTCAGATTTTGGACTCTTTTAGGTTCCTTCAGATCGTTGTTTTTCTAATAAGTCCGAATTTTATTGCTCTGGTTGTGAAAACATCTAGAGAGAAGCAGTTCAGCCATGCAAAGGCGTAGTACAAATTTTTGACAGCAATAACTGCATAAGTGTTTGAAAGCACACGAGAAAGCCTCATCAGGGGTGCCTACGCTGGAAGGCAAGGGACAGCTGCCCTGCCTTCTTCGTAGGGAGCAGGGGCAAGCATTCTGCTGTGGATCCATAGTCAATGAAAAAAGTCCAAAATCATTTATAGCTTAATTACCTGTCGCACACAGCCTCTTTACTGAAGCGCTGATAGAACGCAACAGTGGTTTTGACTATAGAATGGTAAACCTCGTTAGTCCCAAATGACATCCGAAGATTCCTCCCACTAGTGTACGATACGTTTGATCATTCAACTTGGCAGCCTGTTGCATTGCAAAGCCAATCATCACGATGTCACGCTTGGATCGAGCAGAAAATAATCAGAAAACTCCAGATTTAAAAGGTATCTAAGAGCAAGGATAACGAAACATTGGAAACTTTTTTCGACAAATGCTGATCAAAGACGACAAAGTTTTGATAGGGAATTGCGACATGGGAAGCAGAATCGCATGTTTCAGAGGATGTGGTTGGTAAGGCAAGTCTTGATTCTAGGTGTCCCCAAGAAACTGAAAATGAAGAATTCATTGAAGAACGTTCTTAAGAATTAGTAAGGTTATATAAATATTTTTTGGGTATTCTCTGGCTATTGTGTTCCTTCCTTTATCGACAAGTAACAAATTACAAACAGATACTTCAACTCCCTGCAACCCTCGCTATGTCCGTCCCTGTATAATATGAATAACGACAATGTCACTTACTACACACTTATATTTGTCAAAAATGTTTCCTATTCAAGAGAATCTAAAGGCCAAAGTGTACACCTTTTTGAGCACATGCCTGTAAAAGCAAAATGGTACGTACCGCCAGGACTAAATCATATTTGTAGAAAAATTTCACGGGTCCTCAGTGAAAACCTTGCCCCTCCCTCATCCTGTGGCGCGTGCAGGCGTTCCTGAGCCTCATGCAAAGAGTTGTCATGATTCAAACATGACTTCAGCAATGCTTAATTTCTGTCCTTTTGATGGTATTATTCCACGGACATGGCTGACACATGTCTTGCCAAGCGGGCACAGTACTGAGTTGTCAGAACTCCGTAATTACTCTGCTTTAAAACGCCGTCTTGTCTTAGTACACAGCTTTGCGAAAATAAAAATAATAA
>JANTCA010004477.1:0-30694 GCA_024741275.1 Chironex yamaguchii
TCATCTAAGTGTACTGGAATCTGTCTACATTAAAACAAGAAAACCAGTACTCTGTAGGCAGAAAGAGTTCGTTTTTTTCACTTGGACTCCTCCAATAATATTTTGTTTCTTTATTTTCTCTTTCTTTGTTTCCTTTCTTGTCTAAGATTGGCTAATTTTGCTACATGTTTCGTATAAATAGATAGCCATATACATATACTTTCCTTTCTGACGTTTCATACTCTGAGGAGTGTCAGATGAAAAAAGCTTTTAAGTATGTTTTTAGCGCAATGTCTCAAATTTTCAAGGCGATTTTCATGTTTTGTACCACAAAAAGGTTGTTCATTTATGAAGCCGTAACCAGTGATCTTGCTGATGTCTATTGATAATCATGTAACCATTAATCTTTTTGCTGCCCATTGATGATGCTATAATCATTAACCATGTTGCTACCTATTTATGATGCACTAACTAGTGACCATGCTGCTGTCCATCTATGATGCTGTAACCATTGACTACGCTGCTGCTCATTTATGATGCTCTAACCATTGACTATGCTGCTGTCCATCTATGATGCTCTAACCATTGACTATGCTGTTGTCCATCTATGATGCTCTAGCCATTGATCTTGCTGCTGTCCATTGACGCTGCTGTAACATATCTGATGCGATTGACTATCTGCGTCTCTCTACCTTCTGTATTCTGATGAATGGTCTTAAGGATAATTACTTCTATATATCAAACTTTAGGCGAAACAAGAGATTTTTCTAGCCTTTTGTCGTCTCCATAATACTGTTCTCCTCGATGTCTTTGTCTTGTGGTTTGCCTACTTTCCGATCCTCTATGTTTTCTCCAAAATTAATTAAATTTAACTTTCTTTATTTGATATTCTTTTCTGAGCCATTTTGTCTATGTTTCCCTATTTAGTTTTTGCTTTACGTTTCTTTGCATACTCCATTTTCCTATAGACTTAAGGCTTCCAAGTTGCAAAATAACATGATTAGTTTACTATTCACAAAGGTGACAAATTCACCACTTTTATTCTTTCGTTGTTACACGTAGTAGTTCCAAGATATTATATTGCTTTGAAGTCGTAAATCCTCATAGAGTTCCAAATCAACGCAAGCTAGTTCACTGGCTTGGATACAATTTGAAAGATGACCCTAAATGATCATTCAAAAAACGAACAATGAAAGCTAGAAAAACACGGAGTTAAAGAAGAATAACAAAAGAGTTTCAACTCCCACAGATCTTTTTGCTTAACATTGTGATAATACGGATAATGTGGTAATGGTGAACCTCTTACGAGAGAATTAATGATTTTTAGACAAGGGTTATGTCAACTGACTCTACCTTGAATTGTTGAAGGGTCATCTTAGAAAAATATTACATCAGATTTAGATGTTGGTATGGCAAAGAACAATATCATCTTGACTGTAAGACGAGCTTTAGTTTTGTTTGATGTCGTCACATTCTACTTTGTCAGTTTTCCCAGATTTATCACCGTGACTGAGCGTATTTTGTACAGACTGAGGTAGTTGATTTATTTTAAAGCGTGAGAAATGTTTTCAATTTCTTTTTAACGTTGTTAATAAGACCTACCATGCTTGAGAATAATGGCTAGATGACAAAATATGCTGATTTGGAGATGTTACTGTGGAATTTCAAATTATCTGAGGGAAGCCCTTCATGAGAAAATCGACATTTGTCTGTAACCTTAAAGCTGGAAGACTTCTAAACCAGAGAAATATGTCTTTACGGGAATAAAAAAATATAACATGCTGCCTTGGAAAAATATTCCGTTATTACCCTTTGTTAATTGTTACTTTCTTCCCACACCTTTAAGTATGGCAAACATCTTAGATTCTTCATTCCATGATTCACACGGTGCTGTAAGCACTATCGAAACCATATTAGCTGACGGGCCCTCTTGTAGCATAATGTGGCAAACTAATATAATGCTTACGTTAAATGTAGAATGAAAGAATGTCATTTGGCATTAAAAGAATAAAATAATGTGTGCAGTCGATTGAAAGTTCACTTTGGGTACACAAATAGTAATTGGCTGTGACACAAAACACTGTCAAAATAGGCCAGTGGTAAAAAGTACACAGATCTTTAAATCCTTATGACCTATATGTACAAATGTGTTCGGTAACTAAACTTATTCAACACTTTACAACAGGTTGAAATGATCATGGGAGCAGCAGAGGGAGCCCAAATGATAGCCTTAGCTTGCAAGAAATGCACTACACATTAATCAGCTTTTGAAAACATAATAATCTCACATCAGGAAATTCACTGTGCTGATCACTGAATTTATTTCTTATTTCTTAAAGGTAAATGCTATTAGTTATTGAGCCTACTACCTATAAATTTGTTCTCAAAGTCAAAGTGGGAACAACTTCTGTTGTAGCTAATATTTAATTAAATACGATAACATACAATAAGGTTCTCTGCAAATAGCTCCCATGTCTATAAATAAATAATATAAATTTAGGAATTAATTAATAAATACACAAAATACAATAACAGTGATTATTATAAAAAGCATTTTTTTTCATGCCAGGACCAGATGCCAAACAAGTCATGAAGTTTCTGAATTAGCTATTGGGGTAGTCAAAATAAAGCAAGTATTTTCCTCACAATTTATTTTGACAGACACATTTTTACCTTCAAAATAAATTGCACGGTCATTTGTTTGTAGTTAGACATTGAAGACGAATGTCATTAATCGACAATTCTTACAATCTTTTTACTGCCGTTAGTTCGTATGTCATCTATGGTACATGCAATATTTTGCCATCAACTCAAAAGGATGTGCTGCATACTACAAACAAGCGGCACCCTGGTACGTGGGCCACACTTCCCAAAGGTTGATTGACCGAGTCAAGCCACATTACCATTCCCACAGGTTCGACCATCGTTCGCCAGCAGCCCCTGCGACTTTGTAAATCTTGCTGCATGACTAAGGAATGTGACTCCTCTATAGGACAGCATCATCTAAACAGCCCATCCTGCACCAGACATCAACACATGTGAGGTTACTCCGCGTAAACTAAAGAGTGATTACATGGATGGCATGATACAAATGCTGCTGTAAAGGAAAGTTAAAAAATTTACCGAGAGCTAGGGATGGCATCCACTGCTACCATAATTATGCTAGCAGCTAGCGAACGCAAATGATCATTTGTTCCCTCTAAATTTCTCTGATCAGCTTCTTTTCTTCTTCAAATTTATAAACTTAGTATAAAATTTCGCTTTATACTAATAGAGTGACAGCAGTCTAATCTGAAGCAATAGGTGGATCGAAATTTGTTATTTAAAAGGATGTTTCACATCTTTCTTCTGTTTGATGGAGAGAAAATGTTCTTTAAACTCAAAAACATAATTTTTCCAAACATTTTACACTTTCAAAGTACACTTTCCGAATATTTAATCTACTGATATTCCATATTGGTCTATCTGTCCAACATAACTGTATAAAATGTCACATTAACTGAAGTCAAATTCTGCCAACTAACCTTAAAAACTTCAGATTTTAGTTTTAAAAGTAAAAGTCGAAGTGTAGCATAACTATGATTGCGTCAATGGTTTTATGCATCTCATACAGGATGAAACAACTTGTTCCAGAAGCAAAGCCAAAATGCAAAATCTCTGATTCGTTAAGTAGCAATTATCATTGTATTTCTCTTCTATACTGCAGAGTGTCTTATCTGCAACAAATTTCTTCAACACTTCTGTGTCTTTCACTGCTGTTCTAGGATCTTGCTTGTCTAGCTTTAAATCCTGTAAAATGACATGCATCAACTTCAATGGCGAGAAATCGTCGTCGTTTTCATTGAGCCCAAGTTCGACCGCGTATGGTCGCCTTAATAAAACGGGCCTAACCTTCACAATCGCTAGCCTTCAGTGTGAGTTCTTCGATGGCATTGCCAGTTACTGCCTTCGGACTGTCATTCTAGGTGGTCCTTGGTCGTTCTTGTGCTCTTGTACCAGCAATGGAACCTATTGCCTGAAGTAGTCTGCTCCAGACTTTCTGGGCCCCGACGGGATGTATGGCTGAAAGCCATACAGCAAGAAGACAAGCTCGAAATGTTTTTAGATGGAAAGCTTGATAAGCTTTCTTTGTCCTAAAGGTAGATTGAAATAGTCATGAAACACGTATTATCAGGAAGGGTGGTATCAAAGGGGATGGTAGTGAGAAAGGTGCCAGTGAGAATGACAGTAGTGTGAAGGAAGGCAGTGAGAGAGATCGCAGTAAGAATTATAATAGCGAGAGGGATCGCAATATGAAGAATGGTCACGAAAGAGATAGTAGAGGGACAAATGGTAGTGAGTTAGATGGTAGAGATAAGGATGTTGTCGCTTAAGATAATAATGTGAAGGATGATAGTGAGAGAGATAACAAGTTGAAGGATAACAGTGAGAGAGATGGTAGTAAGGAAGATGGTAGTGAGATGAATGGTAGTGAGAAATGGTAACGAGGTGGATAGTAGTGAGGAAAAATCTTAGTGACAGGAACGGTTGTAAGACAGATGGTAGTGAAACTGGTGATCGTTTGTGATACGAAAAGAAAATGCGCTCTAGTAACTCCATTGTTCTTTCTTTAAATTTTTTAACTTGTTTTCCTACAATCGTTGAATCTTTTTTCACTATATCAAATGGATCGTTAATGCCGTTTTGTAATGAGGGGAAACAAACGTTTGATTTGTATTGCTCTGGCCTTATTGTTTGATTTGGTAGTGATAAACAACATTTTATCAAGGGAATGTATCATGTAATGATGATATTCAATGTCATGATGATATGCAAGTTATCATAATCATCTTTTATGACCTCTTCTTGATTTCCTCTGTCAGTTGTCTGATGCTCTTCATATTTTAAGGCACGGGACCCCACTGCAACTTACAACTTAAAGATCAACTGATCTTCTGACCCTCGCTGTAAAAGCGGACACGAGCTATTCACTCCAGGGGGCTAATACTGAACAAACCACGAGGGATAAGGATCGAGCGTAATCACATTTATATTCATAGGCTAGCTTTAAGAATATTATACGCGTGACTGGCTTTGGGAATTTGAATGTTGTCCTATTTCCAAAGTGAGATTTATTCGATAAAACTAATTACTATTTTCTAAAAGACCTGCATCAGCTTCTGAACCTTATGAAATTGTTCCGATGTAGTTTCCAGGTGTTGAACTTAATCCTTCCACAATACCGTTGTTACCTTTTTGACATGGTCTAGATCAAGCTCTCACGAGCCTTAGTCCACCTAGCCGATTAAGACGTCATAAGAATAGATGGGTCGGTGTGTTATGATCTTATTAAATGTCCTATGCAGCCCTGGCTTGCAGAGTCATAAACACATGAGACGACAGCGGAATAACAAAAGACTACCTTTGCAGTAACGTGGTCATCAAAGGACCCACTTGTATCAAAATGGAACATTTATAATGTATCATAGTCAGAAACTTTGAAAGCATAATTAATAACGCTTAAGTATGAATGGAAGTCTTGTGGGGATTTATGTCTTACTGTAGAGAACTTGATAGTAAACAAATACAGTCGTATTAAAATTGTCTTAACATGCCTTTGAGTAAGAACCTTTAATGTTTATAAACATTGTACTGTTTATTGAAGATGTCACCACCTATTCGTGACTTAAATAATGGCAATTTTGATAAAACTTCGACCGTTTTATCCATACGTTATATACAGTAGGATATACCATACTTTTTTTTGTTTGAATGTGGATCAAATACAAAAGATTTCCTACTTTGATACCTCTAATTCGCATTCGAAACCATTGTTACCGCGTCCTTAGAATAGCTACAGGAATAAGGAAACCAGCTTTCAACCACTAACCCATGTCTTCGTGACAGTTTTAGAATCAACGGACAAAGAAAGGCATACTCCAAAACTCCACTGTTCTAATAATTATGACTGCTAAATATTGAATCATTCTATCATTCTAAGTATAATTGTAGACACAAGATGGAGCAAGCATATGTTTAGTGAAAATGGGTTCGGATTTGTCAGTTGCTTTCTATAATTTACCTAACCTGTTGATATCGATAGGAATTTCAGCAATGACTCCTTCAGCTCTTTTGAAATATCTCCTCTATCATAGGTAGCTGTCGCCAAAGAAATCCTTGATAACAATGATGTCTCTTGCATATCAACATCAAAATGCATTCTTATACCATATACACAGTAAATGTGGGAATTCGGACTTGGTGGCAATAACTATTTATGGGACGTACTGCATAAAATTTAATATCAAAGGAACTTCAGAATCTCAACCTGGGTCACTGTAAGACAAGGGAGCAGTTAAAGAGCGTTTAATTGTGAATAACAGAGAACCAACTACACTATGCCTGCTTTGTGAAGTGGCCATGCATTTTGTTAAATGTTTGTACAAATCTACGATCATACATCACTACCCTGAAAATAACATTGCAACACGTTGTATTCTATTAAGGTTGGCTACAGATAGATGAAGGTTCTTTGCTTGACAAAGATGTTAATACGCTATTGAGATTTATTGCATTGTGATGCAGATTGACGCGTGCCATGGGAGGAGCTAGGCTCTTATGGTATAGTGGAACAATAATACTTTTATCAACAACGAGCTGCTGTTAATTCTAAACAATATCCTTTGGTCAAAATGTCATATGATAAGCATTAGAAATAATTCTGTGTTACAAATAGTTTTAGATTTTGTAATTATCGTATTTTGTATGTATATGGAATAAAATGCAACCCTGAAAATTAAATGACGAAATTTTATCGTCCAAAAAAAGGCATGGATCATTTTTATCATCTTCATCTAGCAAATAAATACACGATCTTTAACGTCATCTCCATGTTTGGTATCTATAAGTACTTCTTTTTCTTATATATCAACATTTTGAAAGTTTCAAGTGCTTAACTATCTTCAGTATGTTAAGACTGTTTAGAAGCAGTAGCTTATAAACCACAAAACACCTTAAATCTTGTGTATTCTTTTAAAGTAGCTACTGAGAGAGCAATGTCCTCTCTTCTCGCAAAATTTGTTTGACTTTAGTTACAGGGATGCCTTTGCAGAAACAAAGTTACCTGCATGTTGTAAGAATCCAAATGTTGACAAGATATTTAACTGACACTTTATCGAAATCATATCTTCGTGCTTTTTTACGCTCGCAAGTTAATATCAAATTATCACTAACAAGCAAGGTTGGTAGCATTGCGCAATCATCTAAGCAGCATTAATCATGGATTGTATGTTAACTATAAAATGCATTTTGTCTTTTAAGAGCCAATATATATTATGGATGCTCATGCAATTTTCTGGATATAAACATCACTTTTCATGCCTTCTTTATAGTGTCTATATATGTTTACGCAACTGCCTTGATATCTCCATGATTGCTTCTCTTGGATGAAAATAGCTCCAAGATCACTGAGAAAAAGATAACAAATGTAGCAAATAAAGATGTGATAAATCTAAACTATAAAGTTAGCGAGAGAATACTTGTCAAAGAGGAGAAATTGGAGAAAGGCAGATCCTCAAAACCTATAGACAAAAAGCATTGCAATCATCTTATTTTATCAGCAACACGTACAGTAAACCATGCTTCCTCTTTCTGAATGGCCTAATTCTACCTACGTTGGTTGCAAGTTTTTCTAAATTTTTGAATTTTAACAATTTACGTGTTACGATCTGCACAACACTTTGCTAGAAATTTCTGGATTCCATAGGCAATTGTCCTGTCGAAGTCCAACATTCCAATAGCTATCTTAAGCAAATTTATTGACAAACAAAATTTGTAAATTCCGTTCACTACAGATAAAAATGCAAATTATGAGGAATGGCTAAAGAGACAAAGATCCTTTTTAACTTCCTTGAGCTCGTGGGAATTTCTTGAGCTTTGACATCTGAGAGTACAGTTAAAAATTGAAAAATAGAATTCTAGGAAACTAATATTTGAAATATGTTTATTACATTCTGTCCGGTTCAAACGTTTAAGACTACAAATTCTTGCAGATATGTGCAGAAGGTCAATCTTACCCTCACTGGCATGATCACCCAAAGTTCTGTCCAAGTGGATTGCTGACACAACCATAGAGATTTGTGATTACTGTAGAGTATTCGTTCCTTTTCGGCCACAGTTTAATCCATCATACTCCACATTCTCACAAGTCTAACACACGCAGGCTAATATTTAATAATTTTGATTTTAAAGGGAGCTTTTTCGACATTTGCGAGATGAGGACTGGCAGTGATTTTCTGTGACTCTTGGTGATTATAGTCAGGTCAACGATGTCTTGCCTCGATAGGATTTCTTCTTCAGAGATCTTGTCTTGCCTTCTGATGCCAAGAACCTATTGACATATTATTTGATGGTTCAGAGCTAATTCCTTTTCAATTGTAGCTGTATTTGTGTCAGTTGCGAGTATGTAAGTAGTTACCATTTTGGAATATCAATGTTTTGCAGCTTTTTGAGTTTTCGATCATACACCTTGCATCAACGCCGCACTCTTCATCTGTTGTTTGCATCATACGACACAGATTATTAAAGATAAAAGCTGAGTTCTTCTAATCTCCTTATCTTGACATTTCTTTAGTTACAACCCAAGCTTTTTTCTCTACCTTAGAGAAAGGTAAAGAGTAGGTAAAGAGTTTGAAAGATAACTGCTTTTGACATTAGACTGTAGAATACTAATTCTAGAAAATTGCTATGTTGTTAGGAAAGTCAAAGTTTATTTGTCTTCTCCTTTTCCATATCAATTTCTATACTTAGTCTATGTCACTGGGATCTAAATACTACAAGCTTGACCACCTCAGTTGTTGTAGGTAATCTTTGTTGACAAGGAATTATCGCGTGGTCAAATTTTTATTCATTGTCGCAATATCTGGATAATGTACCAAGGCATAGGAATTTCTATTGAATGATGAACGTGCTGTTTTGCTGAAAGTTATGGTCGATTTTAACTTCAAATGCAGAAAAAATGTGTTCTGCTATTTGATTAGCAAGGCGAAATACGGCTATTTTATGTTTCAGTATTTTTCCGGTCTCCTTAATCTCTTTTTCAAGTAAATGTTTGCGTTATCCATGGTTTGTAGCCTTGTTTGGAGTAAAGTGGCTAACCAAACTTGCACACAAATATATTGTTGATTCCGTGCAGTCACCTGGATCTTATTATAGCTTCAGATTCGTCAAAGCAAAGATTGCAGCAAGACTTCTTGCATTGTAGAAACTATGGGTTGTCCTGTTCGCTAGGTGTGCTTAATTATTGTGTAAAGCTTATCATTCAGGTAAAAATATCGAAATCTTATGAAATGGCCGGAATATATTTTACAAGACACATCCTTCTTTTTACATCAAATAGTACAAATAAGACAATTTCCATGCTTTTGTCCAAAATTTAAGCGCCCGTGTTCAAATTTCACGTTATTCCCGATAGATTGAAACATGTTTTATCATTTAAGCACAACAAAATCGTATCGCGCAGTAAGAATGTAAAATAGGTAGATTAAATTTTTCCAGTAGCCAACGTAAGAAGAAGAGGCAGTCACTTGTTGTGTCAAGTAAACCCACATAACTACCCTAATCGTGGTTTACTTTCCGGATTTCACTGACTCGTTATCTCACTGTGCTGTCTGTATCTTGATAAATTACTCAGAAATACTTCTGATATCTTTTACAAATGGAGCAGATACATAAGTTGAGAGGGGATCGTGAGAAAAAAGTGGAATGAACATAATTCTCTGCAGTTTTTCTCTCCAAGCAGAAACATTTGCGTTTCACTCCAAGTTCCACCAAGATATTCCTATCGTGAATAAGCAAGGTGAAGAGATTTAAGTCGTACTTTCATTTTGGTGGTGGATAGATAGTACAGACTTAAATATGCCTGCTCATGGACAAAGTTATTTGTCAGAGATTAGGTGTCGAAAGAGGTTAAAAACAACTAATTTCAATGCATAGAATTGTTAGACATTACATGCAATACTTCAATTAGAAAAATATTGGGTAACATCTTTATAATTTTAAAACAAACTAAGAATTTTTACATAGGTTAGGCGAGAAAATGTTGTCTTTAGGTTTAGAATAATCAAAACGCAAAGTACCATCTGGTGCTTACATCATGCATGCTCTTTATAGTGCGTCACTCACATGAAGACATGTCTTTCAACATATAAGTCGCTTGATGATTGTTAATACACTTATTCAAGACAATCATATCTACTTAATGATTTCAGCAAATAATAACCACACAGTGGAAAGGAAGAGCATAAAACATGTAATAACGAACATTAAAAGAGAGAGTCAGAGATTAAAACTAACAGCACACTTGGAATGGATTATCTGATTAGACTGATTGTGAGTTTGAAACTAACTAAGAATGAAAAATTCTTGCCAACAGAGTAATGTCAGGAAACCTCATGGAAATAAGGGGCCCATATGCAGCTTGATTTGGTCATAGTTTCTTCAATCACCTCGCTGCTTGCTTTGCCTTGTGTTCCACATCTGGGCAGTCTTCGCTCGGAGGCTATCGCTCATTATGTGGTTTTCAAGGCTGTGATTCGGATGGACAATTATTGTTGATCGTGGTAATTGTTTAAAATTTATAAATAATTCTATAGAACAAAGTCGAGGTACAATAGCCGGTCAAAGTGATCTGTTATCGCCAAATGTGCTCAAATCGAAGGAACGATCACGTTTGTTAGAGAAAGGTTCTGTCTTTTGATCCGATCTAATGCAATGTTAGTAGTGTACAGGTTAATTAATTGGTTATATACGGTACGAATCGGAAGCTTTTGAAGCACAGATAATAGCAGTTATAGTACTTAAGAGATGAGATATTTTATTCCGAACGCAAATAATTCGCTACATCAGCCATCCTGTAGTTTCCTCAGTGTTGAATCATGTCGCTTAATTTCGTCACAAGTGAGGATACTACTATACACCTTTATTGTAAACCCCCAGTGAGTGGAAAAAAGGGTGTCGTTTTAGGGGATTTGGTTGTAAATATTCGAATGATACTCGTTTTTTCCAAGTTGAATATATATTAATTTCAATGTCTACCAAAATATGAATTTACTCATAACTGATTGCAGTAACATTTACAAAAAATGTATTACCGAAGTAAGCATCTAATGTCACAACAAATTGCTCACTTTATGTAAATTTCCAACTGCTATAGGCTTTAACCTTACTCAGTATAATTTTAGTCAAAAAACTGAATCACCTATACGGACAATAACGTAATGACCATGTAGGATATACAAACCTTCTTATCTTTATAGCATCTTGACCACTTAAATCTTTAAAAATATGTCTGAACTCCAACTTAATGCGTGTTAAGTATCAGAGGATACATTTGTCACAAAATTATATAGGAAATAAGGATACGTATATTGCCTATATAACTTGAAGGAAAATAGGGCTAGGGCTCGATCAGGGCTCCTATTGTCCCGTTGAGCATTTAAAATAACCGGGTACACTAGCATAAATAATTTGCAAGAAGTATTGGACAGATATATCGATAAAGTGTCAGATATAATTGACTCGTAATTTATCAGTTTTGAATTAAATTTGTTCTTATGATAACTAGTCCTTAATTTTCAATTTTGAAATATTGTGACGGTCATCTTTAATCAGAAAATTTCAACCATGCTAAAATGACAATAATATCTTTTTTTAAACTTCACGTTATTGAATCTATATCTAATATATACACTTTTTGACCTCACTATTAACAGATGGTCTATAACTGGGTATTTGTCTACCATCTAAATTCTACAAGATACTAGCAATTGTATCACTTTAGACCACTCTTTGCCTCGACATCAGGAGTAAAATGCATCTCGTATCTTAAAGTTTGTCATCTCTTAATATCTTGTCAAATTGTCTAAAATGGCTCTTTCTATGATAATAATAATAGTAATAATAATAATAATAGTAATAATAATAATAACATTCATAGATTATGTAATAATAATTTAGAAAAGCTTAATGACAGTTTTGTACTTCAAAGGAGAATTCTACAGGGTCAAATTCTGCTTTTGAAAACAAGGAGAAATTGTTACAAGAATGTAAGAAATGTACTACTTACCACCAAATTCTACCTAGTTAAGAATTGTTTATAGCGATTTTGCTACTGTCTATTCTCTACCGACAATTACCGAAAATGCAGTCTTGTCTAATGTAGCAAAGTTTTCGATACTTCAAAAGTTTTCAAACAATGTTCTACTAACATGTATTTGAGATAGACACGTCTTCCTTTAAAGGATAGGGGAATGTACGGTTACAAGTAACATGATTAGCTTGTTACCATACTGGGGTCATTAAAAAAGGACAAAGTTAAAATGTCACAAGATTTCAAACTGTATAGTTTGAAATATCTGACCTACTCACAGATTGTCTCACGCTGAGATTTAAAATACCGATTTCTCAAATAAGCTTTTATGCTCTTTACAAGTTGATAAACAAAAACTGGTTATTGCACAGACGTTTAAGAGTAGACTCAAATCCATGCTTTTGTAGAGAGCTTAAATCAGGCGAGAGAGAATGAAAGATACGTGGGAGAACTATGCAAAGGAATCAAAAGACCAAAAAAGTGTAAGTAACAACAGAAGCAACCTTAAAGCGACATTTTATAATTGACAAAACGGGAAACATATGGAGTTATCTGTGTTATGAACCACATTCAGCAAGGTGTGCAATTTATAATAAAAGAAAACAAAGAGTGGAAAGCAAAATTCATGATTTATTAATATACAATTCAAAAGTGCAATAACTGAGCCATAATTTAACATTCTTTGTTTTATTCCTTTTTTGTCGAGTTTGTTTCACCTTCTGTTCTGCTTATATGTTGCAATTTAAAATGATCAAACAATAGCCTTTAAACATTGCTGTGCAAAGCCAGTGCGATTATTTGTGTTTTCATGCGTTCGAAGCTGTTTATAAACCTAAAGGAAAGGTGTGAAAATTGATTTGATCTTGGTAGCAGCTTTGAATGATGCTTTCTCCGTACTCAGTTAATCAGCTCGAAGCTTATACAATTAAGAAACTATAGGGAAACAAAGGCCCTCTTGATCACTTTCCATATGCTATCAAACAGAGACAAATAAATTACAAGTGAATAAGGCATTGTACAACTTGTGTCTTTTAAAACATGATCGTCTGAATAGAACGAAAGCAAGTATTGTTTTTTAATACTCCTAATCATTGTAAGGACGAACGGTACCCTTTATAACGAGAGCTGGCACGAGTCAAACAGACTTCAGAGCTAAAGGGAATAGCGTTCAAAAGAGAAAATTTTCGTAACATTTTAAAGAGGTAGGTCATTTTCTCCGCATCATGTGAATTTATTTGTACCTAGTTTGTCATTTAAAGCATAAATAGAATTTGTTTATTCTTACACGTCCCTATTTGCCGTCAAATATTGTATTCATTTTTTTCATTTGGACAGCCAAATCAGCCCAAATAAGTTATAGCGAAATTTGTGCCATCCAGATGGGCATAATTTCATATCTATTTTATGGACGAGTATTACACTAAATACTGTCATTTAGCAAGCCATGTGAGTACGTAATTAAAAGTCTGAAAATGAATTAGTCAAGTTATGTCCAAGCAAACGTGAAAGGTAACTTTTTGGTCTTATCTACGTTGCTTTACAAATACGTTCTTTGAACTGATGGACTCCCATCGCCATAAATGCAGTTAGTATTAATACAACAGAAATACGAGTTAAGCAGACAGCACTCGGACCTTTAACAGCAGTGCGTTTCACATTTACTTTATAAATATTATGATTTAACACCATTTATGTTAAATGAGGCGAGGCAAATACCCCTAAGATTTTTCATGAATATCGTCACAAGATGTTAAGCTGTCGCGTGCCAATGCATAACTTCTACATTGGATGTCAGTTAAGTATGGTTGAGTGAAAATTTTGATTTTTTACGTGTTACAGATATACCGCATCAAGTATTCATGTATCTCTGAAATCCCTTAGATAAATCTCTTTTAGTTATTCTAATATCTTTTCTTGTTTCTGTTAGAACAGTGTTAAATTGCCCCATCTCCCGTTCTCCTCTCCCTTTATTTTTTGTCCGATACAACTTTAAGATATCTTGCCTGAGATTTCCTTATTACGTATCCTTAGCAAGGAAAAAAATATAATGGTGATCAAACTTGTACCAAGAAGTTCACAAGCTGGAAAAAATATCAGACGTTTTATGTTTGTCTCATATTTCTTTTGGATATGTTGTAATTGCTACTAGCTAAAGAAAGAATAACAGTAAAAGGAATAACAAAGTGTTCGTTATATAAAGACATTGAGGGATAAGATGTTAATAGCCCTGTAGTTTATTTTCACCTTTTAATAGATCATAACGGCTACTTGATATAAAATTTGTTTGTAATTTTAATGAGTTTTTTTGCTTTAACAGGATGGAATTTTACCAATGGCAAAATGAGTTACAACAACTTCATGCACTTCAGCAGTTCAACATTCCGAACGGAATAGATCCAGCGCAGTATTTTTATGATGTCTATCAATATCCGATGATGACAAATTTTGGTCGAAGTAATGTCGAGTATTGTACATCTCCCAACTCGGTGTTGTCATCTGGAAGTGACTCTTCCACCGACATCCAAGGATCGTCAACAAGTAAATCAAAGAAATGCAAAATGGGTATTTCAAAAAGTGTTCAACGTCAGCGACAACTGCGGAGAAACGAACGTGAGAGGGAAAGACAGGCAAGACTTAACGGTGCCTTTGATGTACTTAGAGGAGTTATTCCTTCCTTTTTAGCGCCATACAAAAATGAGCAGAAACTAACACAAATTGAGACCTTGAGACTAGCAAAATATTACATTAATTCACTAAAGGAGCTGCTAGAAGATAACGACGACTGTGAAATAACAAAGGATGAAAATAGTGATACCAGCTCGTAAAGAACCCAAAATAGAGCCAAAACAAAAATATCGATAAGTCATTTGTTTGATAAATCACATTAATTAGTGATATATGGTCAAATTTATTAATATTATTGTTGTAGATCTAAGATGCTCTGTTGTTAACGTACGTTAAAGTAATTAGGTAAGGTAAGACAAATCTTTGTAAGTTAATTCTCACAGCTGAAGCTAACAATCTATATATCAGGACCCAATGTACATTGCATAAATTAGGATTTTAAAGATAGATATACATCATTTATCGCGTTCTTCTGAAGTACTGTCATAGCTCAGAAAGGACCACTGAGATATTAGCCAATTTTTCCGTTTACAGACATTTGGTCTGGCAACATTCATTGCCATTTTATTCTATTTTCTAACGATATAGCAGTGTACTAAAACTCACAAACCGAAACAATTAAATAAACATTGTATGTAAAACGAATAAGTGATCCTGAGAGCTTATTAATCTCGAGTAATAAGATAGTTTCCTTTCTAGGATGCGTCAGTGTAGGACATAGGTCTCGATGGCCATTGACATCTTTATATGTTTTCGTTAATAAACGTTTACAGACGACTCTTCATCTGTTTAGGTCTAAGAAAAAGCATAGAACATTATTTAGTTTATCTCATACGGCAATTAGTTTTATAATTCTAGCAGTAGGTTAAGTTCCTTGCTTCAGAAATAAGCTGTGAAAGTCTCCCATAGCTTCAGATATACAACCTGTTATTTGAATGTACGCACAAAGTAATATAAAGAAAATCATAGATTAGTGGAAAATATTATTATATATGTATATGATGTGCAGGTCGATGACTTGCTTTGGAAGGTATGATATTGTAAATAAGCGACCTGTTTTCACATTTTGTACTTCTTAGAGAGATGCATGTAAATAAAACTAAATGTGAGAACTAAATAGGCCTATTTTCTATATCTGTCTATCCATTGTTTAATGTACAGCGCTACAAACACAGCATTCTACAAAGGAAATCAAATAGAGATTTTAATTGTCAAATTCATTTGACATGTTTTGTCATTATTTAAATTTGTTTCATGTTTCTAAAATAAATGGATAAAAAGTACTTTAATACTAGACAAAGCCGTAAACTATTTACTGACTGCTTTTCATGATGTAAATGACTTCTTGTATTGAAGAATTCTAGTTTGGAAATCTAAGAATCAACGTACAATTTGTTGTTGATGACGTCGTCATGCACAGAACGAGCAACTTTTATAATTGACCACGTACTCACGATTAAAATGAAATATGAATCAAAAATAGGCAGTACATTATTCAGTGATGATACAAATATCATTTAGTGACATTCCTTTACATGATTTATTGTCAATATTGGGAAGAAATCAACCCATCGACGATTTTTGTCTCTACAACGTCTCAGTCGTGCAACCGTTTTATAGTTTGAATTGCTTTTGGCTATTTGTAAATAATTTGTTTGCACATAAAATCGTTTAGTGGCAAACAGAGGCAACAAGTCAGATCTTTTTCTTGTCTATATTAACCGTCAGCTAGTCTGTAAATCCTCAGTGCCATGAAGCTTATGAATTTCCTTCATCCGAATTTCTTTCTCGATACGATGTTTGTAGATACAAATTGCTTGAGTAAGAATTTTGCAAGATACAAATATTTTTGGTACGAATTTTCCGGAGACCAGTTAACAGACACAAGTGTTACTGCTCCATGGCCCGAGTATGAGCAGTTTGGACAACAAATACTTAAGAAAACGAACAGATTTCTACTAAGAACACTTTAAAACAAGATTTCCGCAGCCTAAACGCAACGAAATGTCACTCATATCAAATATGAAGGGATTTATCACAGTTGTTTTATCAAAAGATCGCTTTACTACTGTTGTATCAGATGTTTTCAAGAGGAAATTCAAATATTTCCTTTACCCCTTAGTGGGATATTTTAAACAATTTTAATTGCGTTAAACAGAGGAAATCTCTTACGCAAAAATTCTAGCTCGTCTAAACTTTGTTCAATGTCGATAAGAGTCAGCGGAATGGACTACGGAGTCTGTTTGCTAAACTCAATAAACTAATAGCACAGCGTGTAAAACCTGTTTCATAAACATACTTTAATCTGATTTTTGCGATAATTGTGTTGTATTTTGTCATTTTTATTCACTCTCGCGTACACAGCAGTCGCTAATGCGGTAAAGTAAAAGTAACTGTGTCAGACTGAATGACATTGGTCAAAAACAAACCAGGACACATATCTTTTCAAACACGTTTTCCACCTCCCATAAACCCGTCATATAAACCATAGACGATTATCTGGGAACACACGATATATCTGTTTGAATGAATTATATTACTGCTTTACGACAAATACATTTTATGTGACAAGAGCTTCCTGTAAACCTTCTTGATTACAGATAATTATAGTGAAAGTTAAACTTCTCACCAATGGAGACACAGTGAGGGTGACATTACTACTGGTGGATTTTATTGTTTTACTTGGCTTGCAGAGTGTGAGCTCGTACAGAGAAACTGAAGTGAGTAATTTGAAGCATTGAAATGGTCTGTTGATGGATATAAGTACATTTCGTCCCTAGCGACTACAATGATAAGAAATTGGACATTTCGTAAGAGGTTTAATGAAAACTATTTCGATCATGCAAAGAGTGCCTTGTTGTAGTGAAAAGCAGGTAGTTTTGGGACACCAATAACCTTCCTGAAATTGAACTAGAATGCATAAATATAAGAACAGGGTAGTAGAAACAGACGAAGTCTAGAATGTATATAAAGAAATAGTCTGCCATGAGCCTCTCTGGATATACGTCTAACTTGGTAAGGGTGGAAGGCTAAGGGATTTAGAGCTTTTGTAAGGAGCATCAGCATTGCAACAAAGTTTTAATGCTGTACTTGGAAAAAGTCAAAAATTGCGCTTTTTAGAGCAATATATACATTTATTCACGATTAAATGTCCGTTTTATTTTAATCACAGGACATCTTAATTCGAGGAAAGGGCAACAAGTTGAAACAGCATGTTACCTTCCTCGTTTTACGAAAGATTTTTAAGACAAAACTCAACGTATACTAAAGACACAAAGCTAAAAAAGGAAATTTAGTAGCCTATGCCATATATTTTTTGGTAATATATTAGATATATTTTTCATTAAATCAAGATATGCTTTGTTCCACGATAAATAAACCATCTAACAACCAGAGCGCTTTAGTCGAAATTTCAACTTCATAATTTTGGAATTTTCAGGGCGAGCGTAACATCTTTCGATTGTGGCTAAGAACCTACTAAACTTTCCATTTACGTAGTCTTATAACAGTAATTTATGGAGCGCAAGATGCATTATTGTTGTACAAATTAAGTGATTGCTCTTTAGTCACGGCAGAAAGCATTTGAATAATCAATTCACTGAAAATCATGGTTGTAAAACTATTTTCTTGTAGGTTGGCCTCAACAACAATGAAGTAGAGAACTGCCCCCACATGTGTCAACACTTCTGTGACTCATACTTAAGTTATTTGTCGTACATTTGTACATTATGACCAATACTTAGCACTTTTTGTTTGCATATGTTTACATGTTTTTTCTTTATACACGGCGCTGCATATTCAGTTTACCATAATTGTCACCTTTGTTGCAATGCAACTTGTTTGCTTCGAAACTTGACGCTTATTTACTTTGAAAAGATACGTAGTTTTATAACACCCTTGTTGTGTTTATCACCTCTTCTTGACACTAATTCTTCAGCTATTATCACTTTTTTCACTTTATTTCTTTTACTACACCGTCCCCTACCAAGTAAATGAAAGGTTTCAAATACAGTTTTTCTTTACAATCGGCAATGTGGCTAAAACTGATTAAAGAGGCATGAATGAGCCAGTATATGTCCAAGAGCCAAGTTATTTTGTCATCATTATCTTATAAAACTGATGAAACCCGAGTAACTTACGAAACTTGTGGCAATGTTTTGATGACAAATATGCCGAATTCCTATTGGTATGTACAAGAACACTCGAAATTCCCGAATAGAGCGTTTTCATTCCCAACTTTCAAATCTTTATATAAACCACTTAACATTATTATTTTAAATTGATCGCTACACATGACCTATAATTAATTAGGTAATTAGATCAGTCCCTTTCTGTTATCAAAGACCAGAACTTTATTTCAGATTATTATATATTCAGTTTATGAGTGGTCTTGTTATCTTCTTTTCAATGGGAGTAAAATAACTTTACAAAATTTACAATGTAGTGTAGCGTTGGCTACATGCTTATAAAAAAAATGACCAAAACAATGTTAAATTTCCCGTCATCAAAAGGTTGAAAATTTTAGAGGAGATAATGCCCTGGTTTTACAACATCGAGCGTGTTCATCACTATTACTTAATACATGTCTTATACTAATTCTGATTTTCGTGTTTTAAGATTTATGTTTTGTATAAACTGTGGCTAAATAGCGTTGATAGGACATGGCATGAGAATTACCTAGTTTGTGCTTACGATGTCTATGTCAAACCCATTTTCAAAGTGTTTAGATACAAGTTACAAGTTAACAGGCTGATCACATTTTATGAACAGAACTAATGTTGTACTGAAGGAATGACATAGCCTCTAACCAGAGTCTCCTGACAGCAAACCTGGCATTTTCGAGCTGTGATAAATAGTAGCAGAAATAGTAGCGGGAAATTATTCAAACTTGCATCAACAGCGTAAAATATTACGAAAATTTACCCAGCTCGCAGGCTCGAGAAAATCAATTTTCGGAGGCCTTTTTATGAAAGGTTTACCACATATTCAAACTGGCTTACGCACTTTTGTTGAAGGACCTTGCAAGCCATTATGAGCTTAGTGATAAACAGTGTAATTTTGTAGCTGTATTAAAATAAATCCCATTAAAATCCCAGGAAGGAATTGTGTAATTTTTTTCGTATAACACAAGCTAAAGTTGATTTAATGGAAGTGGTATCAACCCGAGTAAGCGATGTCATAGTGTAACCTCGAACTTTCTATGACTCACACCAGGATAAGGTGATGGAGACTACCCTTCTATTTTTTTCTGATTTTAAAAGAAAATTATATGCTCTATTGTAACATTTCTCTTCTGTTTGATTACAACGAAATTAAAAACAGACAAGAACTTAGCTAACGTTAAGGACAAACTAAATATCATGCAGGGAAAAGGTTGTATATGAATTAAAAGCCTCCGCACGACATTCAAAAAGTTGCAATAAAACAGTTGTTAAAACTGAGGCGAACTACTTGAAACGTTGTCCGGTGGATTCCGTTACTGTGTGAATTTCAAAAAATTAATCTGATGAGGCACGGGAGTTTATGTGCTTAAGAAAGCGACTAGACGGAAACATAAAGATTTCAATGCAACGCAAGAAAAATTTTGTAAGCAAGCAAGCCATATGTGCCATGACAAAAGCACCATCTGACGTACTTACTAGTAGGACCATGCTTATTTCTTATGATCATGATTACTTTTCATAGGGATTAAGCAGAGACATTCCTAATCAGTAAATATGCACGACAATGATCTTCTTTTTTTCTCGCATTTTTGATTTAGTTATTGGAAATAGAGTTTATGGGAAGAAAGAGCAAGATTTTAGCTCAGACATTTAGGGGATTGAATTGTCTGCATATTTTAGCAAGATTGAGTATCCCAAAATTAACAAAATTAAACGAAATTAGAGTACTCTATTAATAGCAATGTGAAAACGACAAATAAATTTTACTAATCAACTCGTATTTGTTATTTCTTCTGGAAAGAAAATGGAATGGTCATTTTCAACAGCCGTTGTTCAGCTGACGTAAACGTCATTAAGATTCAACTTTAATCCCACTAAACATAGAGATATTGCTTACAATATTTTCTATGAAATTGTACCGTTACGTGAAATCATAAAGTCTGAGCAGCTTATCGCATTACAAGTAAGATAAGCCCATCTCTCACAAGGACTGTATTTACAAGACAGAATACGACAATTTAAAGGTTAATTTTATAAATATTCTGACATGGATTACTCGGCAATATCATTCCTGATGCGCAATGTTTATGATGCTTGTAGTTTTTGTTAATGTACGTGAAGTAACTTGTTAAGTTGCAAAACGAAAGTCTCGAACAATCCAAAACAATTTTGTATTACTCTTAAAAGAATCAAAGTACATGGATAGGTAATGGACTGAGTGCTCAAACGTTTTTAATAACAGACATTAATTTTTATCACTCATTATTCTTTTGAAGAAAATTTTTGTAACCAGACTTTGTCTGCAAAGATTTCCCTGTGTTGTGTCTTTAACAGATTGTCGCACGGTTCTCAAGTCGGCATCTAAGTATTCTGCAAGCAATGAGAAATGTATCTTGTGGTCCCACCAACAGAGCAGTAAATTGCTAAATTTAGAACTAACCTCTCTATTGAGTATGAGTACATAGGCTGGTCTAAAATTCGGCTTTCACTATATTGCTGTTTTTATGTCGATTATGAGTAGTCATCAAGGATATAGTTATAGTTACATTAATGATAAACAATAATAACAAGTTTTCAACAGGGTAATGTTAGGGTTGTTCAAGTTTTTGCCTATATGTGTTTGTGGAATGAGAAACAATGTTTTCCTTATTTAAATTAGTATTAAAACTTTGCTTCCAACATGGAGTGATGTAAAGTTTGAGAAAGCAGCAAAATGTGGTCTCTCATGAACGCATATCTTGCGTCTTGCCGTGTTTATCCTCTTAAAGAGTGGGGAATAATTACACAGTCAAATGTTATATGTTCATTACTTAATTAACCACATTGTATAGGCCATCCCAGTGCATGAAGCATATGTCTTATTTGCAACGCGCTGAATTTATCATCCTCTTTTCCCTTATTGTTTATTGAACAATGAAAAAACCGCTCTTTTATCTTTCTCGATCTTCTTCTTTCCCAAATGCTGGGCTATATTTTACTGGTTGAGTTTTGGCTGACGGGGATAATTGAAGTTATATCATACATCTGTTAGCTTGAAAATAAGGAAGCCAGTATTTAATTGTGCAAATTTTAAATAAAAAATAAAATAACATGAAGATTTGATGAAAGGAATGTTTTTGCTGTGGTTAACTCAAAGCATAACCAAATGATCGATAAACCCTCTCCTGGTTTTAAGTTTCTGTCATCTAGCTCGTGGTCATATAAATTTGACTTGACTAGCTACCAAACCATTTATGATAGTTCAAGAAGGAGATAGTTAAGGCCTAGCAATACTTTATATTTATCTATTTTTAAGCACTATGTAAGGAGCGCATAGAATCCCTAAGATTTGTCAAATAAAGCTAATAACAACACGTTTATTTAA
Organism: Chironex yamaguchii; assembly: GCA_024741275.1. Taxonomy (NCBI): domain Eukaryota; kingdom Metazoa; phylum Cnidaria; class Cubozoa; order Chirodropida; family Chirodropidae; genus Chironex; species Chironex yamaguchii. Next base: position 22,259 of record JANTCA010004477.1, read on the forward strand.
TCTTTACCTTGCATATACGAATTCTATCAATACTGGTAAAATCAATCTTAACACTGATAGGATGACGAGATAAACTTTAAGAAGAATTTATTTTCATTAGATTAATTAATGCAATAAGAATAAATTAACGTGTATCTGATATTGCTTTGATTAGTATTAATTAGGTGCTCGTAACGAAAAGAAACAAAGAGAGCATAATCAAGAATATCCATCTTATAACCTAGACTACCATAAGCCTCTTTATTTGGTACAGAAACTAATTTGTTTCTACTTCTCTTAGTGATCAACAGCCATTTTTGTTGCGTCAAATGTTCTTATAATTTTTGCAAAGATGATGCAAATACGAAAGGATAGAAAGCAACTTAACTACAATAATATAAATGTTGGAGGGAGTTACATTATTATTGTCATATTACATTCCTGTAATATGACAGTAGTACTACTGGAATGTAACTAACGTTCAAACTATTTCACATGTCTGATGCAATACTCGGTGTAAAAATGGGAATGCCACATATGCTGCATCATCCAATTTGCTCATTCTGTACTTTCAGATTTTCATATACTTATAGATGTCTTTTGATGGTTCGTTCTACAAACTTTTTGCTATATTACCCTTTCTTGTGGGTGGCCTAGCCCCTCCAGTCTACTAGAAATAACTAGCAGAGTGTGCCTTTAGATGCCGGGAAGCGAAAGCAAATTAGTTAATTTATTTAAAGAAATCTAATTGATACATTAAATCTATTTTACCGGAACCACTCGTTCTCAATTAGAGTGATGATTGAGAATATTAATTTCGATAAATGTCACCTTTCTGTCTTCCTGACTGTGATATCGCATTACATTTACTCTCCACAGAGTTCCATTACTTTGTCTTTTCAAAAGATGTTAGTACAGGGCATAATATCCGGACTTTGCCGGATCGGTATATTTTTTTATTCTAGCATTTCTTAGTATCATCAGCAATAAAGAGACGTAATTTTAATTGGACATTTTGCACCCATATATATTTCACATACAATCGTAGCCTTTTATTGCTATTTCTTTCATAATTCGATGAATGTTCCTCCATCTAATAAACTTTGTCAACAAGATCAAGGATATATTAGCATTTTAGAATTATTAGCTGTCTAACACGAAAGTTTTTGTCCTAGCAACGTCTCGAGGTGGTTTTGCGAATGGGAAGAATTAAAATTTGCCATGAATTTTATTTCCTTACCGGAGTTCTATATCTCAGTAATAATGCTGTTATGTAAAGATTACTGCAACAGTGTATAAACTTGAACTAAAATGGTACTAATTGCTTTCTGGACCATTGTTAGCCAATTTCTTACACCACACAGACGGGATTCCCTAGTATTTTGTGTTAACAAATATTTCAGGTAGCAAGTAGAATTTTCAGTGCCTTAAGGAAGCTTGAACATGGCAATACTTGGCTACGAGGGTCAGAATGCTCTTCTTCAATTATTTAATTTCCTAAACCTTTTTTCTCTAAAAGGAGGAAACGTTCAAAAAGTTGCGCTTAAATAATTAAGACAAGAGAAAGCTAAATCGTCAAAATTGTAGATTATGTATGAATTGTTCGATCATTAATTAAACCATGGATTAGACAAACACTCACCCTAATGATGATGTGTTTGTTAACGTAGGGATTAGTAACGTAGTGGTGATGGACATGACAGTTCTCCAAATATATTCGTTTCGGAAATAAGCCGTTGGATACGTTCTAAATGTAATAATTACTTACACGTCTCCACACGAATAATTTCTATGCATATAACGCACTCTAAACGGAAATTTTTCTTATATTTTTGAAACAGGCGTTCTTTTGCTCATGTTTTGACTCAGTCGGTTTAATTGTTTACATTTAACAATGATCGTAAATGCTCCTAACCAATAATAATCGTAATATGCATCGAACCTAAAAAGTAAGACCCTACAGTGGGTATAAAGTCGTTTAGACTGCTTTCTCGATCAACTTTCCCATTTCACAAATCTAGCTGTTAAGAATGGAGAGCTGATGGAGAAGGCTCCTTTTAAGAATATTGGTTCAATGACGGGGTATCTGGGCTACTGACTACGTTGGTCACACATGCGAGACATAGACGTTCAATATTTAGATAAGAAGGAGATCGGGGTCTGTTGCAATAAATGAAAGGAATTTCATAATGCATATTAAGGACGAAGGGGAGAGGTCAGGAATTTGGAGAGTTGCAATATGTTAACGACCCTCAGTTTCTGTTATCAAACGTTAATAGCGCATATTGGCTGTCTTATGCTTTCTGCTTATGAATACAATTCTTCAAACACCACTGAAATTCAATCATTGGTTGTTTGGAAAGCAAGTCATAGGTTCATAGATACTGAACAAAAGCATTGTTAATGCAAATGCAAGAATAAACTTTCTGTCGTATTGTTGTCGTATGTTACACACGTAAAAGCAATGTCACTAACGATTTTGTTTCAAGACAGAGCTTTATGATGTCTAAAAGTAGTGTAGCGTCAACCATTTAAACGCTTCAAAAGACATTTTAACAGTTGGAACTAAGTATTGACTAATGAACTCAACTCTTTACCCCTCATTTTTGAGTTTCGGATACGTTTCGGGTAGAGGCAGATAGGGCTTTCCTACGATAAGAACGGAGACAACGCTCTAGAGCCTTTGACTAACTGAGCTTTGACCTAACTTTAAAAAATTTGAAATATAAATGGATTACTTATATTACTCTGATATATGATCGATCTCGCAAGTTACGTTTCCACTAGTGTGCATATAATATTAATGTACTATTGGTAAAATACGTTTTGCGTACGACATGATGCCAATAAAGCGATGAAAAGCCAACAGCAAATAAATTTTGATGTACAAGCAACGACACTAAACTTAAGGATTAAATATCTTATTCTTACATTTTCTGTAAAATTGTGCAGTGAGTGACTGATCTATCTTAAAGTTGTTCATAGTGATATGAAAAGTGTTCGAAAGAATAGTGTCAGATGGCGTATCGTAAATGTTTGAACACTTCCCTCACCTTGAATAAGAGCATATGAACTCAGATAACGAAATATATATCATCCAAGACTATTGATAGTATTTTCAACAAGTATTACGAGTAGTTATATTAGACTCGACTCTATCATAGACTTCACATTGTCAAAGATACACAACAAAAATGCACAACAAAAATGCACAACAAAAATGCACAACAAAAATGCACAACAAAAATGCACAACAAAAATACTACTTGTATCCGGAGTAGGTGAAACAATCTCATTTTATAATGCCTTTGCTTGCGTCGACTTGCGATAAGCGTGATTTTTTCAGTCCAAACCCTTGATAAGACTGGCACAAGTGACAGAAAAATTTATACTTGAACTGAACATCTGCTTTGTAGTACAACTCTTTGGGCATATGTGATTGCAGAGTACTTTTTTATGCATACGGTTGCAGGTACTCCAGAGAAAATAAGAAACAAACATGTATCCTTTTATAGTCATTTATTCAAGTAATTCCCTCGAATAAGCTTGAACCGAGAAGCACGATAAATCAATGGAGATTGATTTGAGTATTTTATAATAAGGATGGAACTATTTTGCTTCCGTGTACGGCAGATCCTCGGCTGGAATCTCAATGCTGCTGTTCAGAGATATAGTGGCTCAATTGTTTTCTCTTGATAAGATATGGTAGATAAGTACTTGGAGCGGACAAGAAAGAAATACACATATCTGAAAGCATTGAAATGAGCTAGGATACCTAACGTTCAGCTATTGTCCAGTTTAAACAAGACGCACAATAGTATTACAGTCATTTTAGTTAAAAGAGACCCAACTGAATGTTCCTCAGTCTCCGATGGTCTAAAATGACAGAAAAACGTGGCTTGGGTCATTAGCAGTGAATTCAAAATATGGGTTCATATTCAAAAAGTAACCATTCTAGGAAGCTGAATGCCCTTTTCAATACCTATTTGAAAGTGATAGTGGAAGGCTGTCATGATCAAACTTTGTACCATTAGTGATGTCAGAGTTGAGTGACTGACGTAGCCACTTGAGCACGGGCTCCTCAAATTCTTAATTTACCAGGATCAACTATATGCTACCTATTTTACAGGACTACCTATTCTTCTCATTAATCCGGAGCTTCGCCTCCAAGCGAAGAAAACGACCTCATTTTTTCTATAAGCTCAAATCACGTTTCAATTCTCATCTTATACCAACGCCGACGAGTTGATTCGAATAGGACACATGCTGAAACGGGTATACAACATGGTATTCCTTAATTTCACTGGGTTTCAATAAGCGGAGACTGCAATTAAACCTGTTAGTGGCTATTGTTTTGTCCACCACGGATTTAGAGTAATCCTTGCCTTCGTTGCAACGGGCAGATGGTGATAATGAGAAATTACATGACCATGAAATTGACAGTCCGTGAAAGAGGATTACTATTCTACCCTCTTCCTGTTATTCGCCTGCTGCACGATATCTCTTTGAAACGAGCCAGGAGATTTTGATAAAGTTAAGGATAAGTTGATGAAGGATGGTTCCCCCACGCGACCGACTTCATCCTATCAACTTACGTATTGTTCGTATAAGTATTTAGGCGTGGTTTTGTTGCACGATAGATGGGCTTAAACATGCACAAGTAAAAAACACTAGCTACATTTGATATCACACAAAATATTACTGAAATTGTTTAAGTCTGCGCGAATGTTGAATGCATTTATTTTGAGCAACAAGTTGGCACCATCGTTTATTTTTTCCTACACTCAAGGTTCATTTTTTCCTACACTCAAGGTTCATTTTTTCCTACACTCAAGGTTCATTTTTTCCTACACTCAAGGTCTTGTTAATACACACGAAGAGAGAAAATTAGCGAGTGTCCCGATGTCTTGACGCAAGAGTATGATATAACATAACCATGATCTACTATAATGGATGTTAAGAGCTCGTTTGGTGTTTGTGATATTTGAGTAAAATAATAAAAGTTATTGATTATTTCGCTGCGATTTACTGTATAGCATTAAGATGATATTTGCTTATACTGGTATGACTTAAGTCGCAAATTCATACAAGCTAAACGTGTAGAATGCATTATTATCAATTAATTTTGTTTTGCAGGCTTCAGTAAATGAAATAGTATTAATGTAATCTTGATACAAAACAAATTCTGAGTGAAACAGCAACGGGATAGTATTAGTAATATTGTGTTGAAGCAAAATTATGTCTTCAGAAACCTGATGACATAAACGATCAGACAGAGGTAACGAAATAAATGTTGCAAATAAAGCTAATTAGAACAGTCTCAGGTTTTAACGAGAAAATGGAAGTAGGCTCAAAGTTTGCCATCCATTACCTGTTAAGTTACCCATTTCAATTAGCCGCCTTCAACTAAAACGAGTTAGACGGTCTTGAAACGCGATTGACAATTATCTATGAAAGTACGCTATTCAAGTCATACGTTATTTATTACGACTTAATTTAATGTTTCAAACCTGTGTACTGACAGAAAAATCGTGTGCGAAACCTTACTTATGAGAAGATTAAAGCTTGCAAAACACAGTTATATACACTTGCACAACTGAACACCAGGGTATTCTTGCTGCCGAGGCTATTCCTGCTGCCGAGGGTATTCCTACTGCTGGTAATGTTTGATGATTTTAAACATGGTATTGATGATAACAACAACTAAGATTTATAGTCATGATGATAATAGCCGTGGTGCTGGTGGTGATTACAGTGATAGTAGCCACGATGGTAGAGAGAAAGTGAACGAGAAAAAAACAGAGATGACTATAATGTTCTGATGATTACGATGATAATGTTAGGGAGGAGAACGATGATAATGACGATGATGATGACTACAGTGGCGCTGAGTTGTGACAATGATAGTGGTGATCATGAATGTAAAGAATGATGTTGTTTAGCACAGGACTTATCAAATTATAAGTCGTGCTTTTTTGGTGATTGACTCCAGGGCTTTTTCTTTTCGCGCTCTTGCCTTGAGAAGAAAAGAAAATTTATGTTGTGAAGTTGTTGCTCCGTGACATGCCACTAAGAAAATTTTGGACGAAGAAAAGACTTAGAGGAACCACTCTGCTACAAGTTGGTACAAAACCAGATGGTATCATAACACAAAGGAAGTCATTAAAATACACTACAAATAATGAATAGTAGAGTAAGAGTAAAAGTCAGGATTAAGTGCAAAAAGGCAGGAACATTGTTTCTGAGGGTTGCACGCTCGGTCAGCTCCCTCTCAATGAAGCTATCGGGATAATGCTCCACTCACGAATAATACATACCAAATGCATTGATATATATACATATATATGTAATATACATATCTAAATATATATACAAGTTTTGGCTGTTTTGGATTGGATCATCTAAGCGATGAGGAAAGAAGAAATGAAAGCATTAAGCTGGGCATGCGTGTAAAAATATGTATGATAGTACTGCTAGGCACCAGGACAAAATATGTCCGTTTGTATTCAAGAACATTGCTGTTAAACTTAAATGCTTTAATTTCAATAACAACAAAGAAGTAGACAAGATCAAAGAAAGTATTATATCCCAAACATTGGCATTTATGAAAAAGGGTGAGAATAATTCAAAATGACAACAGGAGTGGTTTTATTTCGATTGATTAAAAATGTAAAGAGAGATATGACGTTCTTTTGTAGGTATGCATTAACAGTAAACAGATAATGCTTAAAAGATTAGAAAAGATCATTGACACATTGCAGAGCCCTAAGGCACACCAGCATTGCCTGTGGGTAGCGTCTAAAATACTTATCAATGGAAATGCTCAATTAAAGTTTTAAGACAATCGTTTTAATCTTTATGGTGATGAATGTGATCGAAGACGAGATTTGAATATTTTTATGTCTAAAGAGATCACTGTGTTTTCGCTAAAGCACGCTGGAAGATAGAATCAGTTATCAGCAGCTTAAATAAGTGAATAACTTGTAAATTACATTAAGTAACGTTGGTGGTGAAAAAGGGATGATAAGGAATCTAACAAGTCTATCGACAGCTGATACAGGATATTGGAAAATCTGTTTTGGACAATTGTTGAGAATGGATGTAATTAGGATATTCACAGTATGGAAGACATTGTGGCCTCTAGTGCGATCGTAGTTTTGTAAAGAATAATTAACTATATAATGTACAAAATCATCCAAGACTGAACATGATTTATGGTATGGCGGCTGAAAAGTATGAAAGACTAGACAAAGAAACACAAGAGGAGAGATGAAGGACTCGTCAACACAGAGAATCGCCAAGAGGCATCAAGAGAACCTACTCACTTTGACGAGAAATTAATAAGAATTTGAAATTATTCATTTTTCAGACAATTGGGGCTAAAAATCATAAATTACTTGGAGGCTATTGCGGTGAACTTGTTCATCTCCCGTTAAAAATACCTTGTTTACCTTTTCGTAGAAAACTATTATGTAAACAATCCACTGAACTTTGCTGAAAAGATGTTTTTGACGATTTTTGAATGTTATGAAAGCCCTTCATACAAATACTGTCATCAACAAACTTTAAGGAATATCTCTTTATTATACAAGTTCGAGATACAAATAGGTAGAGTATCGTTATGGTACTAACGACAGTACGTTTTTAGTGATGGACTAGCTGGACATTTAACCATAGAGCTCGCGACTGCAATTCTGACATCTTTTCTGCTGTCGTAAATAGCTGACAACCAATTGTGGAAAACTTAGTGGTTATTCCAACTCGATGATCCGCACCTGAATTTCAATGTGTGATAATAAGCCAATACACCTGCTTGATCACATTTTACATTAAATACGTGTCCAATAGTCGCCGTTTGGGCTTACCTTCAAGGTATCCATTCATTTCTGCATTCTTACAATTTCTAAATAAAAATGACGTATGGCAGGAACACAAGTAGAAGTCTGACGAAGCACTGAAGAAAGCCGAAATGGAAATAAAATTATATCAACCAATTTCCACTTACCCATCGCTGGGATTTGACTCGTGAAACCAATGACTTGAAATCTCCTACACCATCAAAAATGTCAGGATGGTATATCGGTTTCATTGTTTACTTTGAAAGATGAAGGTAACGAGTTCAGTCTCGATCAGCTCTCTCTCACTGCAGTTATTGTGGTAAGAATCTAATAACACGTAATGCATCGAAATGCATTAATATGTTTGCTGAGATAATGATGCTTTACATCAATCTCAACTGTTCTTTATCATTTATGTCTGGATTTAGTAACGATAGCTAGTTATTATCATCATTATCATTATTACTATTATTATCATTATCATAATTGTTGTATCATAATTGCTAGAAATAAATTGAGTTTACATTATTATTATTATTATCATTATTATTATTATCATTATTATTATTATTATTATTATTATTATTATTATTATTATTATTATTATTATTATTATTAT
>JANTCA010004478.1:0-10205 GCA_024741275.1 Chironex yamaguchii
TTTGATTGTACATGGTATGTTCAATATTCCATTGTCCTTGCATATTTGTCTTAGTATTTAGTAGAAGCCTTTTATTCACACAAAATACTTTTGTTAATGCTCCAGTAAATTTTCTTCAATATTTAAGTAACCAAATTTCCTTTTGATTAGCTGACGATGAGACAAGGTCGTCTCGAAACGTTCTAGGAGAATCCATGTAATATCTTAATGGATTGATTTGTGAAGTGCATTTGCTTTATATAAAAGCATGGAATAACTATCAGAATCCATATAATATCTTGATTTTGTGATGTATTTGTTTATATAAATCATGGAATAGCCAACAAAGGACTGGTCCTTTCTTGCAGTACTGAAATGTTGTTCGTCGTGGTCTTAATTTTCAAGTTCAAATTAAGTCAGCCGAAATTAGTGTAAACTGGAAGCACTCGGAGGTTTTATGAAGATATTATAATCAAAAATTTAAAAATGATCCAGAAGCTAGGCTTTAACCCTGATCATTACTGATAAAAGAATCAGATCGAGCCAGACAGAATACCAACATCCTGAAACAATTTCAGAATGATGCACATAAATCTTTTTGAGTTATTTTGCCAACAAACAGTTAAACATACAAATTGACAGAAAACAAAGCCTCTTCGGCGGAGGAAATAATGTGAAAAATAGCAGAGGTAAGCAAAAAAACCACAACAACAACACAGGACAAAGTCTGTACAAAATGAGGCAACTGTTGGAGAATACTTTGGGGGTATATGGGGAATTTACTAGATTAGACTCACCACAATAACAAACAACCATCCTACGACGCGCTAAACGAGAAAAATCCCTCAAGACATTGCTACCAAGATTTAAATTTACTCACCAAATGCCTTGCTTTGGCAAACGTTTTGGAAGGTCTCTGCGATGCAAGCCAGTGACGTGATTTGGATTCAAAACTAAAAGACGTAAAGCAACCTGCAAACAAACACACATAAAATGTTATCCACTATTAGCTGCAATTAACATGTGGATGGTGATCATTAGAATAATAGTGATAATGATGACTAAAATAATGGTGACGATGATCGAGAACGTCAAAAAAAAGATAATGATTATGATGATGCGGGTGAGGATAAGGATGATGATGATGTTGGTCATGATGATGATGATGGTGATGATAATGATGATGATGATGTTGGTCATGATGATGATGATGATGAAGGTGATGATAATGATGATGATGATAGCGACGACGACGACGACGACGACGATGATGATAATGAATGGATGATGATAAGGAATGGATGATGATGATGATGGTGATGATGATGATGGTGATGATGATGATGATGATGATGATGATGATGGTGATGATGATGATGATGATGATGATGGTGATGATGATTAACGACGACGACGACGATGGTGGTGGCGGCGGTGGTGATGGTAGTGGTGGTGGTGGTTATGGTGATCATAAAAACGATGGTAACTAATATAGCAAAACTGATACTACAGTATTGTAGTGAGTGATTTATAAATGGCTGAGGCTGACAAAGACGATGCCAGTGGTGTTGGCTTCAGTAATCTACCATTGCTACAATTCGCTGTGACGAAGATAGAAAAAGTAACAAGAATAATGGAAACTTGACAGTATTTCTTGTGGTGATATGACTTACGACGTTTACTGTGGCAAAGATGGTGCAATAGTGGGAATGGTAGTGTAACATTGGTCCTGATTTGAGCTATTTACTTTTGATGGTATTCCCGACTATAAAGACTGTACAATCGAAAGAACAGTGCTAAAAAAGACATCGGTATTTTTGTTGTTTTGGTATGTCAATTGTTACACAGATAGCAACGACGATGGTGTCATAGTGCCACAATGGTCATACTGATGCCAGTGGTACTGGGTGTTATGATGTGCCTTTGGGGTACAATGTACGAAGATGGCTCAGTCATGGACACAGTGTTAGTAAACATTTATTGTAATGGTCTCCGAGGAAGGTTACAGTGGAAGTAGAGATAAATGTACGTGGTTATGAATTCTTTCCACAGCCGAGCGGTTCCACTGATTGATAATGTTGAATACTACTAATAGTAGTAGTGATGACAATGATGATAACAGATTTGTGGTAGCTAGGATAACATGCCTTGTTTCATCCTAGTGACATACCTTCCGGAAGCTGTAACGGGTGACAAAAATAGGAATCTTCTTTATTTCTTTCCATAAAACGCCCCCCATCCAATGTGCCAACAAGCAATCCTGGAGGACTTTGTAACATAAACGAAATAAAAGAATGTAGGTCATCTTAAAAATAGAAATGTCCTACAATTTATAATTCTAAAAAGTAAGCGAAAAAATCAAGACCTGAACTGTAAAATTCCATGAAAAGACCGAGAACTTCAAACATTAGAAGCAAAACTATTTAAATTTCGTTGTCGTATTTTTGTCCATTAAAGTAAATTCACTTCTTAATTGTCCTGTATTACGACGATCAGCCTTGCAAGCAATGGGGCTAGTATTAAGACTTAGACTTACAGTTATCCCACGTGAACTTGACTAAACGTCCGCTGTGGCCATCCCCCGTATGAGCTGTTTCCACTGGGACCTGTCCGAAGCAGCATCACTGATAATGTCGATATAGCTGCGGCTCCAATGGCCTGCGCCATAACAGTTCTCTCGGGCGCATGGAGAGTACGTACATTCCATACTCCAAGACAACACATGCACGTTGGACTGATTAACACATCGTCGGTTCCTCCGCTGCAAAGTCACATTACTTGTAATATGCAAAACAAACAATTGCCCTGGGCAGCTTTTTGCATCAATGCAGAACTTATGTTGAAAATTTGCGAGTGAATGGTTCACTCCTTCAAACAGAGTCGCACAGCTACAAATTACGTTTTAATTTACCAAAGTTTCGAACAATTATACGCGATTGTGAATAAAAATGTCATCTTAGAGCAACGACTGCAAGTCCTTGTTGCATTCACGGGTCTTGCTATGCCTACGCACTGACGTCGATGCCTTAAAAGTCTGGGTTATTCATGTAACACTACGAATTTCAAGAAATGGTGACATTTTGACTTGTTTTGAAGTTTGAGCTAGGTATGAATGTAATTTCGAGTGTGTTGTAAGAGTTTCAAAGGGCCTTGGTTCCTTCTTTCCCGCCGTTTCGTCACGTGTTAGTCGTCACCAGACTCTGTGTGCCGTAAATTTGTTTGAGAACCACTAGTCATCAGTAGCGTTGTTTTAAATGGTCAACGAGGAAAACTACAATTTAGTAACGAAGAAAACTTATAATAAAATTGCACACCTAAAATCAGTTCCATCTGCTTTCGACACGTACGTTAAGGAGATAACTGGACAGGCCGATCCTTGAGCTTGCAGACTTGTTAAAGAATCTGCGGTATTTCTGAGGTCATAAACGCTGATACTGCCATTTGAAAGGCCACAAAAGATGTAGTTAGGGCGTTCTTCATCCCAACAGCAACTCCAGACGGGTAAATTGCAATGATACCTAGAAAGAGGTATGATTCTTGCAACTTAAAGGTATTACACAAATGACTAAGTGCCTATGTGTCAGGGGCGACGCGGACCAGTATAATTGTAAAAATCAAAGTTCGTTCACGTCGAAAAGGAAAGGCCAGGGTGGGAGTGTTTCCTTGCAGTTTCAGAGCCACCCCAAGAGACCTGGTAACAGGTCAATTCGAAAGTACAAGAAACTGTGTAACTACAGAGACGTAGGTTTGAACTAACGTTAATGTTTAAATTTGATTCTCTAAATCCTCGTTTACCAATTTCTGACACTTGGATTTTATTGCCCTACGCCAAATGGGGCCATTTTAGCTTGCGTGCGTTGTTGTTGTTGTTGTTGTTGTTGCTGCTTCAGTGGGACTGAAACCGAAATCTCAAAATCTCAATTTTTTGAAACCTGTTTGACCTGTTTTGCATCTTGGAGGCTTGGGAACAAGTGTTGAAAGCGTGGTCTGAAAGAAACGGTTTTTCGACTCTGCAAGGAAAGGCAAGGCAATTTTTTTGAAAAAATGACAAGATATTCAAAAAGTCGAAAGACAAGCGTCCTTGAGAAGTCACAAGAATTTGAAAACAGTGAAGAAGGCATCTTTGGGGTATCTACAGAATCTGGTCTGACGTCTTTGGGCAATTAACTAACAATGCAATTAACTAACATTGCAATTAAATAACATTGCAATTATTAGGTAAAGAAATATGTTCTTAGAGCAATTACCCCTATCGGCGACATCACGTTAACTGTTAATACAAAACCACAATAACACCATGGAAAAAACAAGTTGTTTTCACTTCTTAATGATCTGTGTTGTACGGGTTAGGCAAATATCAGAAATTAAATACAAAACATTGGCTACTGCCACTTTCTGGTCATGAGTCGAGCACTTAGTTAGTACTATTGCTAGTAATATATATGAGACATTCAGTTTCCAACTTTACAGCCTTATTAAGCGACAGGCATACGACGTCTTGACACTGCGCAAATCTGCCTGTATGGTGACCTCTATCCGCGTCATATTGAGCCTCTCTGAGAGCAACACAATCACAAATCGATTTGACTACCTTGGTACTGCTATCTTTTGCTTGTCCTCACTTACAAAAAACTGATCTGTTAGGATGCTTCATACAAGTTTTAATAGAGCAAAAATGATCAATACAATGTTTCTAACTCATGCATGCAATATTTAATGACTTTTAAGAGACGCTTTCTAGTGGCATGTGAAAAATTTAAAATTAAAATGTCATAACTAAACGAAATCTATACTCACAGAAGACACATCACCACGCATGGCTAACAATAAAATTTCTTCAGGCTGGCTTTATTCAGTTGGGTCAGGAAGCAATCTATCTTTTAACATTGACTCACCTGACAACTACAGTGTTACTCTGCATACTTGTCAACTGCACATGTTTATCCATAGATGCTGACAAGAGCATCTTATCTCCTGTTGCATTAAAACAGCAATCTCTAATCACATTCTTGTGCATTGGAACATACTCACTGGAACGAGCTTCAAGGTTGCTTATCTACAAGATCAAATTGCTTGGACTGAAACATCCTACTCACAAGTGCATAATAATGTAATAATAAAAGAATAATGTGATAATAAAAGAATAATGTGATATGATCAAGAGAATAACACTTTGATATATTAAAATAAATTGATCTAAAATATCTTAACCTGCAAAATATTAAAAATTTATCAGTATGATCCAACACCAGCAAAAATAGAAGCATTATTATAACATCGGAAGGCTCCCTTATGCTCTTGAATTGTACAATATCTCCAACGACTTCAATAACAAATCGCACAAAGCGCCTCACAAATGGACTGTCGGTGTGTCTAAAAGGTTTCCTGTAAACCGGTGGGTTGTCTACAAGGCCTCCTAAATGACGTATTGGCGCCTACTAGACCTCGTGTAAGATGCCTACGTGTCTACAAGGTCTCCCATAGTGATTGGTATATCTAAAAAGCCGTGCACTTCAAGCTTACAAGGCCTCCACTGAACCTTTTACAATTACAGTTTTCAGAGAGGGTTCTTTCCTTATATAAGTTTTGTTAAGTAATCAGCAATACGTAGCAAACAAATAACAATTACGAAGACCTAGGCAATGCCAACTTCTAAGTTTAAAATCAAATCATGAATACCCTCGGCTTCGACTCATCTTTCATGTCCACGTCACTCTGTCACTGGCCGCTTAACTCGGTCAACTAAGGCTACAAAATGGCTGCTTTGCTGCCTACCTTTGCTGCTTTGACCACGTCAAGGAATGCTGGAGGTGTATTTCTCTAAACGTCTACGTTTAGCCTAATTTAATGACCTGGACTGGTACTAGGTTTTTTTTGTGGGTACCGGTGCAGGATCCAGTCTCTAGACTGGCAGACCGTGAACAAGGGATTTGGGCGTCCCCTTCCCTCCGGAGCCTAGGGGCAAGCCTGTGGCGGCCGTGGCTACCCCAGCCTCCCTACCAGGGTTATGACAAAACTGCTAATTTACAGGGCAGTGGATGGTGCGTCGTGATGCTCACTGAGTACAACTCTTTGACCCAGGACCACTTGTCGACCTCTGTGTAGACACTGAACATTAGATGTGTACTACAATGCATTGCTAAGTGCGACCTCCATTGCAGCAGTTCAAGAGCCTCAGTTTTCCTGCTTGTCTTGCCACTGTAATATGCTCCTAGACTGTCAAGAGTGCGGTACTCTGAAGGCGCAACAGATACCTCACGGTAAAAGATCACGCGCAAGTAAGTCTGGAAGTCCAAAAGTGATAGAGGAGTAGCAAAAGGCGGCAGAGTTGTGTACTTGGAAGCCTCTAGTTGCGAATTAGCACATTTGGCCGTAGACGTGTGATAGTCGTTGTAGTGAGTGCATTTGGATATAGTCACTCTTCGGTATCTGCATTTAAGACTGAGCAGTCCTATTTAGGATCCACTCTGCTCACCTCCTAATGAGGAGGGGGCTAGAAAAGGTGCCATAAAAATAGTCCATCCTGCATAACCCCTGGCTTAGTTGCCATGCCCAGCAGGACACATTTCTGCGCCGGAAAACTAAACAAAAACTTCATTTTTGGAACGTTAGAACAATGATGGATAGTGAAGTTTCAAACCGTCCTGAAAGGAGAACAGCTTTTGTTGCTCGTGATCTCGGCCGATTTGATGTCGACATTGTGGCTGTCAGTAAAACACAACTGCCTGGAGATGGCCAGCTGCGAGAAGTAGCAGGTTACAGGGGCAGGAAACGCCCCTTTTCAATTGACCTCCTCATTCATTTGTGTTCTTAGAGACCCTTAGACAATTTTTCTTGGCTTCATGAAAAGATACGAGTTCTGAAACATCCCACCATACATTGCAGATGCAGTCTAATATTTTTATAAACCTCTAAGACATTTTCTACCTCAAAAAACAAAGGTTAAAGTGGACTGATCCTGTGCTATTAAATTTGACGTTGGGTCATTTTTAAATGATTCGGCAATTATCTACGTCACTGACAAACATACTTTTTACTCGTTTACTCTTCAAATGCTATGGGAGGGAACAGAGTAATAACATAACCTAACTGACCGTTCCCACTAGAGTAAAGACCATTATAAAGCTAATCCGCTATTGCTGTAATCCGCTATTGCTGTAATCCTCAAAGAAAGTACATGGTTGTCGCGAAGTTACTTAATTGGTACAGTGCCAACATCAACATTTCAAAAATGACAAATTTATTAAATTTTGACTAAGGTGCCATTATAGAGCCTCCAAGCAGCACTTTTTCGTGAAAAAGTAAGATTAATCAGTATGAAACAGGAAGGCTTGCCATCTCATTTGTTATAATTCACTTAGATTGCCTGTGACAATCCAAATTAGCACAGGGCTTTATAATGAAGAAATGACAGGTAGATGACTTGTTATAAACCTTATCCATGACTTAAAACAGTCAAGTGCCAACGCAAATTCCTACTTAAGTATGTCAAACTTGACAAAGTTTGTTGGATTATTGTGGAATTATATAGTTCCGCAAAGTTCGTCGTGTTTCTAGCATGAATAGGCTATAAGGCGAGAGAGTGACTACTATATGAATTGAGAAAGAATATCAGTATCATGCATTGAAGAATTAGAGTAGAATTGACAATACTTTAGAATTCAATAATATTGTACAATGTTATTCAAAGAAACTCATTAGTGAAATTATGTATCACGGAAGTAAAGGAGAGACTCGAAATGAACATAGCCGCCCATTCATTTTTTTTCACCAAAAACAGAGCACGTAGTTGTAATCAAAGCAACAGCAGTAATAGCACTGTCCACCACCCTTGCTCTGTGGCATAGATGATTGCTGACTCAAAGTGGAAACTTTCCCACTTTAATTACCAATCAAATGTGCAAAACAGATTTTGAGATTCAGCATCTGCAATTCACGAAAAATATGTTAGTCCGATAAACTGAAATTATATTTACCTAAAAAAATTTCAACAGGATAGAGTTTTACTCTCGGGTGTTTAATACAAGGGCGCTTATCTGGATTTTCTCCCACCCTCTAGACCGTATTACGACCCCCGGTTTAATAATTCTAGTCAATCATATGACAAATGTCATTTATATAATAGAGAAATTCTTACGTTTTGTTGGTTCGAAAAGAGACCCTGAAATTGCACTTATACATTTACATGTTCTGTTTACTCTGTAAATAATTACATCAGAAAAGTTCTCATGAGTGGTCAAAAGTCTCACATGCCGAAAGAGGGAAGTATACTTTAGAAGAAAGAGATGTGCTGTGTCACTGTTGTGTGTGAAATGCAAGCTAAACTACAATAACTAGATAGAGAGTAGTTCGGGTTGGGTGAATTACAACTAAAAGAGAAAAAAACAAACAAATAAAACAGGCAGCTAGAGCAGGTCGAGAGTTCTATTCCAACTTAAAAGAAGTCAAGTATGATAATCAGGAAGATTTCCCAACCACCCCAGTTAATTAAACTCCTACGCTTATTAGTTTTTATTAGTATTACTATTAACACCCCCCCCCCACCCCACCCCCTTGTATTAAGCACGCGAGAGTAGATGACGAGTTCCATATTAGTTGCAGTAACTTTAAGGGAACTGAGATTTTGCCTTCACGATGAGAAAGGTTACTTTGTATCACAAATATGTACGAGTATATACAAAGACGTGATGCTGATAATTATTCTACCATTTCACAACTAAATATAATCAAGATATGTGTCTACCATATGTGTACCAAACAAATATTAAACTGCTCTACACAAAGTGACAATAATTACAATAAAATAAACTAACCTTTTCGATGCCATAACCAGGAAACATAACCTGGCTTGGAGAGGGTTTAGAAACTACTATCACACCATTTTGTTTGTCGATGGCCATTACACGCGCGCCCTCCTTATAATCAAAAGAAACAGGAAAATACATCAAGGATAGATGAAAGAAGCACAAACCAAAAGATAATACATATTACATATGTACTATATGTAATACTGCACATATTATAAGTATTATAATGCACATAATATATATATATATATTACTTATATGTATTATACCTTGTGAGGCTATAAGGTCAAAAGGTATGAATATAAAAAAATAGCTTAATGCGACGTGTTTTTATAGGAATGGGTAACACAAAAACTGGTTTAAAACTAAGGTTTAAAACCAGGCGTCACCCTAGCCTGTTAGGATTGAAGAGGATGGTTAGTGGTAACGCGAGCCCAGGAAGACCCAGCTAAACAATAACTTCTCCAAAGCTTGCTAAAATAGAGGAGGACAGTTGCATTTTGTGGCAAGCCACGTCCACCCCAGCTGGAAAAATCCCATTTTTTTGGCATGCTAAGATGGAGGAAGATGGTTGCTTTTTTGTAGCAAAGCCACGTCCAACCCAGCTGAAAAAACCCTTTCATCTTAGCTTGCAACAATAGAGGACTACGTATGTCGGTATGGCAAGCCCAATAAAACGAGGCCGAACAATCCCTTTTTATTGGCATGCTAAGATGGAGGAAGATGGTTGCTTTTTTGTGGCAAGCCACGTCCAACCCAGCTGAAAAAACCCCTTCAACTTAGCCTGCGACGATGTAGGAACAGGGTCTCAAGTGTAGAGAGCCCTGTAAAAACCACGTGATCACTCCCTCTTCCAAATATGGCTAGCATGGAAAACGACCAAGTTGTTGGTGTAGCATGCCCCGTAAAAACCAGTTAAAATCCTTCGTGGGTTATTGCCCATACGTTCAGCGATCTAGCCTCGGACTGGGTACAATAGTAAAGATTAGTACGTGGTAGACCACATCGGGCGTCTAACGTCTCGCTCTCAGGCCTTAATTTCAAATGAAAGCATTACTTTTAACGTAATCATGTCCATAAGGTCCGGGCATGTCTATTACAACAAGCATCCTGTTCATTCCATTTTGTCTGATGAATTTCAATAAATATTTTATACGGAAGAATAAGAGGATTTATTTATTTCATTACATTAATTGACTTATTGATATAATAAATTTATTTGATTTCATTAATTGACTGACGTAACAAATTTATTTGATGAGTAATTGGCTGATTAATGTAAACAATTTCTTCAATTGACTGACTGATTGATTGGTTTATAAATTGATTGATTAATAGATAGATAGATTGATTTATTTATTTATTTATTTATTTATTTATTTATTTATTTATTTATTTATTTATTTATTTATTTATTTA
>JANTCA010004479.1:0-10204 GCA_024741275.1 Chironex yamaguchii
TTTTGGTACTGATTGAACGGGGGGATGTGTGTTGTGTTGAGGCTAGTTGACGTGCATTGTGTCCCTGGAGTGATTTGCTGTCTGCCTGCAGCAGAAATGCTGTTGTGTGTGACGGATTTTGTGAAACTTTGGAAGTCGGCAGGATGCCCGTGCCCCCACTGCCTGGCTGCCCACCGTGATGCCCCCACCTTAAGCGTGCTGCCCCCCTCACTTGTTGGTTTGCTGTCTTGAGGTTTCAGGAGTAATAAAGCTTATTTGAGTAAGCTACATCGTCATTTTCAAAGCTTTTGGAATATGAACAAATGAAAAATGGTCTTGAATGGTACCTTATTCTCGAAAGATCAAATACATCTTTCAACATAAAATTTCTAAAACAAAATCTCATATTTTACAACAAAGGATTCTAATATTTTAATATCAAATTGGATGCTTTTGCCATATGCCTTATGTCGAACCATGCAAATCAATGCGGTTAGTAGCATTTCAATTACAGGGCACCACAGTTTCCTTGCCTAAAAATTCCATTTATATATACGACTTTTTGCATCAATAGACCAAATTGGGTACAGAAATGGCTACATTTTCTCCATTTAAACGGCTGCTACCTGCATCTTCCTAATGTAGTAGAACCTCTGGATGCACAGAACCATAATAGTCAAGTCAGTGCAAGCTAAACGTGCATCCAGTTTGCAAAGTCATAGGCAATAGGCTTGTCAGCAAAATATGTATTCTGAATCTTAAAATTTCAACACTCCAAAATCAGAATATGGCAAAGCTAAGAACCAGATATTATTCCAACACATAATTTCTAGCTTAACCAGACCTAAGTCTGTATCACAGTAAGAAATGAAAGGATACTTTTGTAAATTTACAATTTTGTTCCAACTCTGATCACATCTAGACCATCTATCAGGTGCTTGTGTGTGTACAGAAGGTAAGGCATTGATTCTTAACCGTGTCATGCTTGATTACAACCAGAACTTGATATTTCGTGTTACAGAAAAAGATCTTTCTGGCTTTATCCTTGAAAGTCTGTTTAAATACAGGAAGCTCAGTCTTTAAGGCAGTTATGTCTACGTCATCAGCATAGTTAGTTTGATGCACGTCAAGGCATCCATGCACGATTCATCGATGCACGTCAAGGTATCCAAGCTTATTCATCGTTGATCTCCTCTCCAGCAATGGCTTTCAGCAACAATTTTTCCATAGTAGTAAACACATCAAAGCAGGGCTTACTAAATCTTTCACTCAGAAACATAATTATGCAATCAATGGCTTTGAAGTGGATCCTCCGAAAGTAATCTTGAACTGTTACATGCGTGGCATTCCCAGCACTTGATGCGTTTCCATACAGGAACAGGAGTATTGAATAATTTGGTTGCTTACGGTTTCGAGGCAACCTTGGCTCATCCATAAATATATGTCTCTTAGACTTTCTGATCCTTATTTCATAAAACAAAACAAATTTTTCATCATTGCCATGGTTTCAATTGTTTTTTAACTTAATTCGGCATTTCTTGTCTCCGATAAAGCTGACAATTTGTGTGAATGAAGTGTTTTTGACAAATTGTCATTTAAGGTATATAACTTGTTGCTTAGCTGGAGAGCGAAGTAAAATTCATAGTTTCGCATTTGAGATTGACATCCAATCACTCTTGATTTAACATCATATTCCAGAGACTGAGACAAACATGACAGCCACAGCTCATAGAAAGGAATATAGTTATCAATGATTCACCAAAAGCAATCGACATGAAGAATCCAACAAGTTATAGATAATTCTCAAAGACTATCTGCTTTAAGCAAGTGTTCTTCATTGTGCTCATGCTGCCTTCAATACTTTCTTTGATATTTCTAAGCAATCTCTCCCATTTTGGTGAAAATTTCGCCATCTCACAAGTGGTACACGCAGCATCTCTCAAAGTTTACATTGCAAAGTCACATCTTTTACATTTAAACTTGGGAATGAACATGACAGTGGGTGGCTAAAGCTTTTGGCTGAATGTTTGTGATCTAATTGGCTACACCAGATTTTTGACCATGGATGTTGCTTGCCCCATCATAGGTTGCCCTTGACAGCCATTCAGTGACAACTGTAGACTAATTAGAATATTTTTAATTGCATTGAAAATTGTATGTCATCTTGATGTCTGGGCTTTCATAAAATCCAAGTCTTCATGTATTGTCAATTGATTGTCAATCCATCTGATGCAAAAAGAGGCATTATCTTTATTGGAAATATCTGTATATTCATCACACATTATTGCAAAGAAACGGCTTTGATGCATTTTGAAGGAGTTTACAAAGGATATGCTGACTCATAATAGTTAACAATTCATTTTGGTAGTCCTGGTGCAAATACTCTTTTTGTGTTGATGAATTCTCTTTCGTAGTTGTAGTGTGTTGACCTAAACGTTTCACAAGTTCGGGTAAATTTTGCATCTCAAAACTATCAGTTGTCGGAAATATTCATCAGTACCATTGTGTCCACGAAAAGCAAGACCCTGCTGAGCAAGAAATTTAGCACAGTAGACAACGTTTATGAAATATTTTCTTTCTTCCATCCGTCTTTTTAAGCCTGCATCACTGCTCGTTTCCAGCACATCTCCACATTGAATGGACATTTCAAATATTAAAGCCAATTTGTGGCATTTAGATTTTTGGTGCTCTGAAAATGTATTAGTAGCCTTTTTCTATTTGTCTTTGTAAAGACATCCTCTCTATTCTTAGCACCCTTTAAGTTCTCAAGATTTTCTTGCTTCATGCAGATGAAACAGAAAACACTGTCTGAAAATGCATAGCAATGCACCTAATGATACTGATTGAACCAATATGATTGACAAGGACTTTTTCTCAAAACTTTCTTGGAAAATACGTAGTTTTTTGCGTCTGAACCTTAGCGTCGTAAGAGCGGCTTTTCCTGTCTATGATGAAGGATTGCCTTTTGATGATGAGGACTGAACACTTGGGTCTCCTCGGATCTGTTGATGTTGACCGGTGGATGTCTTGAAGTATAAGTAAAGAGACGTCTAAAAGCAGTAATCCATATGTAAACGGTAAATAAAGAGTTAAATTAATATTTAAATAGTTACCAAGAGGGTAAAGGAAAATAGGGAGTCCACATTTAGGTTATGATTACTTGTTAGTATATACACAACTGTATATAGTTCAAAATGTAATTTACTTTAAGGAACAACACTTGTTCTTTATCAATAAGAGTCACTTATCTTAGTTTCAATCTCCATTAATAGATATGACAATGAATGGAGAGCAAATTAGCCAGTTTGTGAGTAATTCCATGTTTTTGAGTGCCCAAACATTAGGGATTAGGAAGACTGGCAAGTCTAAGAGGGTTCCAGAAAAACACTACTGCAGCAATCAACATGAAAAGTCAAAAACAGGAAAATGAAACCTTGACTGCTGCACCCCTTTAGGTACAAAAGTGCTATCTTCCAGACCTATATTTCTCCTTTCAACTTCATGCAAACATTGTGATCGATGCACCTTGTTTTACAATTTGAACAACCTTGAATTTGAATAGTAATTTGAACAAAAAATGGCGATTAAGAAAAGAATTAAGCAACATGTTCTTAGAAATAAAAGCAAGAAAAGTCACGTTCCTTTCCGCTATCGATGCACGAAAACCTCACAACACATTCAGATAACATCGAAGTAGGTATGACAATTGAAAACACCAAGAAAACAACGGAAGATAAATGAGAGCAGTAGTAACATCAACCTTGCTCTATGGGTGTGAAAGCTGGACATGGAATATGAAATCAGACAAAACAATAAAGGGATTGGAGATGAAATGTTACAGACAGATACTAGGAATAACATGAAAAGAAAGGGAGACGAATGAATATGTAATGGGTTTAATAAAGAAGCAGTTAGGACAAGATCAATATCACGGAATGCTTTTAGAAGCATCAACAAAAGAAAACTCCAGTATTATGGCCACCAAGCAAGCAGACGGAACACATTAGCGAATGCCACTATCGAAGGGAAGATCGAAGGGGTAAGAACTACAGTAATATCAGCAGCCATGAATAGAGAACACTGGAGGAGTAGCATTGGTCAATGCGTGCAAGCACGGCCAAATGGCTAAGGATTAACAACAACAAGAGGTAGGTACAAATCTGACAGGGCTGTCTTGAAAACAAATCTTCCTGTTAGCATTTCATTTCATTTCTCATTTCATTTTAAAATTTTTTATGCACGGTAGCCTCGTCAGTCATAATGATGGATTTTCAGGGGTCGTGCCAAAACCTTTACAAATTAAAGCTCTTCTAATACTAATAATTAACAAAAGCAAAATATAAAATTGCAACTATAATTATTTACAACTAATTACAATACTATTTACATTTGACTCTTTATCTTGTTCTTAAAGGAAGATAAATAGGGAGCTTACATGACCTCGAGGCTAAGTTCATTCCATGTTTTCGCTCCATGAAATTTAAACGCCTTCTGTCCATTTATAGTTTTCATGAAAGGTACTAGCAAATCAGTTTTGTCATTTGTAGGCTGATAGTATTGCGGTCAGAATTTGTTATACACAAGTGTCAGGGATATTCAGGTGCAAGATTATTAGGTGAGACTTATTACAATTATTGCTGTCTCACATCTAATCATCTCTTTCACAGTTGGCCATTTTAACTCTTTAATCAAAGATTCAGCATGAGCATCACAGCTGCTATTTGTGACAATTCTAGCCGCACGATCCTGCAATTTTTGAGGCTTAACTAGTCGTGACTTAGCACAGTTCCCCCACAAAAAAACAGCAGTATCAAATATGTGACTCTACAATACCTCTATATATTTTGCAAAGAATATGCTTCGGCTAAAATTTCTTTGCATATTTCAAAAAACCTAATGCGCGGTAGACATTGGCTTGAACAAATATAATTTGTTCATCTCAGACGAGGTACTTGTCAACTTGTACACCGAGATACTTAATGCTGTCGATGAGTTCTACAGGTGAATCATCGATTACAAATGCTGGAGAATCTAGAGCTTTTCACTGATCTTTTTATGATTTGGTCTGTATCCGATGAGCTTTTTTACTGATCTTTTTAAGATTTGGTCTGTATCCGATGAGCTTTTTCATTGATCTTTTTAAGATTTGGTCTGTATCCGATGAGCTTTTTCACTGATCTTTTTAAGGTTTGGTCTTGATCCGAAGAGCACTGCTTGAGTCTTGATTACATTCAAAGACAATTTATTGCCATGAGGCCATCCTTTCAAACATTTTGATTTGCAAATAAGCATATTAGTAAGACCCTCAATGCTCTTAGAGGAATAGGTTATGCTAGTATCATCGGCATACATCGTTACTCTGCAGGTTTTCAAGGCCAGTGGTCAATCATCAATATAGATTAAGAACAGCAGCAGAGCTAAACAAGATCCTTGCAGAACACCACGGCTGATGCTTCCTATTTTAGACTCAGCTCCTTTAACCTTTGTGAATTGATGAGATACGATTGGAACCATACAAGTCCAAGACCTTGAATTCCGTACTTTAATAACTTTTGAATAAGTATGTAAATTTTTCGCGGTCAATATTATTTGTTCCAGTCATTTGTGCCAGAGAGAAAGCACATTACAGTAGAAAGCAATGCCCTAAAACCTGATTGGTCCCAAAACAGATGTTTATTTGTGCCCAGCTAATTGCATAATTGGTTGTAAATCAATTTCTCAAACAGTCTTGCAAGAAATGGGAGTACAGAAATCAGTCTATAGCTCGAACGATTTTCTCCATTTGTAAAGACTGGGACAGCTTTTGCAGTTTTCCAGTTTTCAGGAAAGACACTTTTAGCAATTGAGAGGTCGAAAATGTCACAGAGATATTCTGCAATAACAGAGAATCTGATATTTTGGAAATGATTTACAATCCTATCAGGACCAAGACCCTTTGACGTTTTGAACTTACCAAAAACCTTTTTTATCTAAGGAACATCAAAGGCTTGCATTTTAAACTGTAGCTTTTCAGGGTTAACTTCAATTTTATCATCAACAAGGGGATTAGCTTGATTTGGAATTTTGTCACTAAGGGATTTGCCAATATCACAAAAGACGTCATTCATTTTCTGGGCAAAAGCATTATTAACTGTAATATGCTTACCATCAACGTCTAGTGACTGAATGCGGGTAGTTTTTTATCTTTTATTGAGGACAATGTTAATGTTTTTCCAAGTATTTTTAAGATCTTCTTTGGCAGAGGGCAATCTTGTTCGTAAAATAGTCGTGCTTTAATTCTCTATTTAGTCTATTGACCCTATTTAGCACTTGTTTGTAAGCATCCATCAAAAGTTTGGACTTCAAGCATACAGCTGCCAATCTCAACCTGTCTCTTTTAACAGTCAAACGTTTTTGAAGTCCTTCGTCAATCAGGGACAAAATGTTTCTGAAACCCTCCTACTGCATAAAGAAGCATGTTTTCAAGAATCAACAAGAACATGTGTGTCCATTGCTCAACGATGAGCTGTAGATCATCGGTACTAGAAACAATGCTATTCGAGTAAACTTTCTGAAAACCACTAAGGAAGTCTTTTTGGTTAAAATTTCTCATTTGACACTGCTACACTCAAAAAAGGAACGTGTCTTTGAACATATAACGAAAAACTACTTAACTAACAGTCCTTCTTTACTCCTTTATCTTTAATGTATTTTCATGTACTAATACACCGGCCACTACGTTGTCCAACTATATTAAAAGATGAAATCCTTGTAACATAGAGAGAGACGCAGGATTACCTAACACAGTAAATTTTCACTTCGAACTTCACAACGATCTCTTAAAAAACTTTTTCATTTTGATAGCTGTTTCATCAATACCAGATTGTACTAGGAAAGCCTCATTAGTTGTGGAAATATGATCAATCAGAGTTGCAGTTGTAAGTGTTTCCCTTGTACTTCTTTTAATTAACTGTTTTAAACCGAAACGATTATAAATATCAAGTAAGTTCTTCAAATGTGGTGAGGGGATTTTGAAGGAACAGGTATCCTTAGCATAAGAGAATGACCCAGGAGAAGAATATCCTTCTTCTCTTTGTCGAGAGCATGTAAACACTCCTCTAGTTGATGAAAGATTTCAACTGACACATCCGGAGGATGGTACAATGCCATAATGAGAAACGGTGCAGCCTTCACAGGATTCACCTAAATAGTAAGGCCCCAGAGACAATGGCTGAATAATCGTAAGGAATGGTTGGGACTAACACATGCATGGATGAAAGCAGCGGACACAATGAAAGGGTGCAAAATATGCGAGATCAAATCATAGTGCGAAGGGACCCTTTTATTATAGACCACGAATATGACCTTGTCAATAAAGAGGGATCTTCTCAGTAATGATCGATATCAAATGTCAGACATGCTGGGACTACCTCGACATGAAGAATGCGATGTTTTTGGAGAAACGAATCCTTTTGTAATTTCAATGTCGTCTGGTCCCAGCCCCCAATTTTAACGCCACTGGCGAAGTTTTCAAACCAGTGTTTTGTATTGACTATGTTTATATTTACCTTAAGGCAGTTTGATCTTTACGCTATGTTATTTTTCCAATTTTAGCAATAGGTTATATTTTTGCTAAATTAAAATTGCCCAAGAATTAATTTTTGCTATTTTTTTGCCCTCACTTAGTTTTCCTGCTTTTGAATACTTGAAATGAAGCCCCGCTTTCCCTCGCTTCAGAGTGGATTACTCTTACGTTGAGTAGAGAAAATCAAAGAGCTAGATAACCATATAATGTCTTTTATTTTCAATCACAAATTACATTACTGTAAGGCCCATCTCCTCAACATCCTACATATCATCATCTTCGTCTTTTTCGTCAGCTGTCACTTCCGTTGCCTTCAATATTCTCTTTGTTGCATCCTCGTACTCTCTGTTAACTGGTTCCTTGTAGTTTTCCATGACTAGCTGTTTGTACTTCTCCAAATTTGAATAATTCTAGGCACCTGTGGGAAGCTTCACGACCAGCTTTATCAGAACTTCTCTTCCACCTTGAATAAGAGGGCTTCTTCAATTGTTAAATGAGACGGAAAAAGCGGATATTGTAGCACAATGATCTGCGATTTACCTTGTAAAACGAGATATCTTCTTAGGGACATGTCCTATGATAGAAGGTGCTAATGTTCCAGGATAATCATAATTTTATCAACAGCCCGAGGTTTCCACTTAGCACAGTAAACATGAAACCCTCTGAAGCCACAAAAGAACTGAAAAGATAACATAGTTGAATCCATCCCACGAAGAAAAGAATTTTAGAGAGTTTATTGTATTTGTTGAGCCAAATCAGTCCTCTCTAGTTAAGCTGCCATTCGTTAAATGAAAATTGCGCTAAATCTGGGCTATTTTTTGCGCTAAATTAAGCTAAGGCATAAATTAAAAGACGTAAGGTATTATACGAACTGCAACTAAGGTACGAGTCATACTTCACATGTAATCAATGGATTTGAGGTATTTTGTTTTCCGCTACGACCGGGTTATGGTTTGTTTTTTTTTTGGGGTGGAAACGGACTTTGACCTCAAGTCCAGAAAAGGGTATAATTCATTGTATTTGACAGTTTGTTTGAGATTGTATTGAAGTGGTACGAAGTGTTACCCTAAATGCCACTGAATTTGTACGATGTCTCAGATTTAGACCTCCTACGTGAGTGGCAAAAGACATTGGTGTACAACTGAAGCCGCCAATATACCAAGGTAAGCTTAAGTTTGCATGTTGGACGTTCCTACTAGCAACACGCCAGAGAAACATAGCCTTAGCGTAGTAGGCTATAATGTATCATAGTTAAGATGCCCCTGAAATCGTCAAGGTTGGCAAGCCAGCCCTGCTGCCTGCACTTCACGAACTCCTGTTTATTTACTTGGAATAGGACAGAGTTCCTCGGGACATGCTCAGTTCTACGATAGTCACACTGCATAAAAACAAATAGTGATCATAGCGATTGCAATAATCATCATGGCATATCACTGCTGGGCATCGTATGCAAAGTCTTTGCCCTAGTAGTTCTACCAGGTCTACAAATCTTTGTCAACTGCATGCTTCCTGAGTCTCAGTGGCTTCAGGCCTGAGCGATCCGCAGTCGACATAATTTTCTCTATTTGCCAACTGCGGGTGAAATGTTGCTGTTGAAAAATTAAAGTTTTCAAGGAGGCCTTAGCTACCAACGAAAAATTTCAAACATTGTGTAACCAAAGCCAAACTTGTCTTTGTCGATTTCCAGTTTAAGCTTATATAAATGAAATGTGCATAATAAAGCTACATATATGGCAATGAGTTTGTTGATTACTTATGTATAACCAGAACTTTGCCATTTACCTATATTACTACATCATCATGTGCCTCTACATAACAGCTTACAATAATATATGTCATCATATATGAGTCGGTTGGTTCCTTCCAATTTTTTGACATTTCGCCATTTAAAGCTCCCTTAACTGATTCTGGATCATCAATATCAGTTGTCAAAGAATTAACAACTAGGCATTCTTCATATCGAAATCTTGATGGATGTCTACTTTCTCTCACATGCTGCAGGTTTCTGACGTCTTCCATGAATGATTCCTCATAAGTCTTCCTTACTGTTGCCTGTTAAATAGGTAGTGCTGGTGCACCCATGAGTCCTTCACGATTTTTATCTCCCTCAACAGGAATTTTGGGTACAACAACTTCCTGATTTTCATCAGCATCATGATAGAAATTGACCGAGAATGTATCAACAACGTTCTTGGATTTGCAGCTATCAAAGTAATCAAATCTTTTTTCATGAAATTTAGCATTTCTGATAACAATAAAGCTATCCTTCTCTTTATCATACACTTTGTATCCCTTGATTCCAGATGGATAACCAACAAAAATCGCTCTATGTGCTTTAGCATCTAGTTTCTTGCATTAACTATTCTCGACAGGTCTCAGCAGCCAAATACTCATAAATGGGAAACATTTGGTTTTCTTCCAAATAAAGACTCAAAAGGTGTTTTGTCCTTTAATGCTAATAGCTGTATCACAAGCTTCTGCATTAAGGTGGTATCGATCTAGCTGATTCCATAATGGTTTGATTCAGCTGCACTGCTACTCCATTTTGTTCAGGACAATAGGAATTTGTGTACTCTCTTGTGAGAATCGCCTTGAAAATTTGTGACATTGCGCTAAAATCATACTTAAAAGCTTTTTTCGTCTGACACTCCTCAGAGTATG
>JANTCA010004480.1:0-10204 GCA_024741275.1 Chironex yamaguchii
TTTCTATCAAAACCCGTTGTGTCAGAGAGGAGAATACCATGGTGGCCCATGTAGCACTCTACGAAATGAGACAGCATGATGAAGAAACAACACGGTTCTTCAGAGCTCGTATACACGGAAATGCAGGCGTGTGTAATGCTGAAGTAAATTATACAGATCACATCCTCCGTTGTTTTGAGGAAATTCAGATCAAGAAATTCATTTGTAGCTCCTTGGGACCGTGAATCAGGATATGACCATCGAGTAAGTGTTTCGATTTATTGAAGCAAAAGAGGCTGGGAAAAGATCAGCCACCAAACTTCTAGATTCCAACAGAGTACATAGTTCTCAAAGAAGTTATCGGCGATCCGGGAAGACCAAGAAACAGTCAAATAAAACCGGACCATCTACCAATACCAGTCAGAAGAAATCTTAAATTTTGCAATTACTGTGGCAAGTAAGGTCATCAAGCACCTGTCTCCACAAGGAAAACAGAAAGTCCCGTATTCACTTATTTTATTCACTTGATGCTTTCGATACACTGTGCAGCCCTGATTCTCAACTCTCTGTCAAACGTGATCATCACGTTTACAACAGCCTCAACGATTGCTGGGTACGCCAGTAATCTAACTCCAGCTGCCATTCACAGTAACAGAAGAATACCGCAAGCAACTTGAGGAATGGCTAGTGGACTACTACAGTTCCAGTATGTTCAACACGTGTGAGCATCGACAGCTCCCCACAATGGAAGAGCCTCCCGTACGATTAATGATCAATCCTAATGCCACACCCGTTGCAAAGCATAAACCAATACTAGTACCATTGCATTAGCAAGACGATGCCAAAGCCGGTCTTGACCAATATGTGTGGTTAGGAGTCATTGAACCAGTGCCCGTTGGTGAGCCAGTCACTTGGTGCCACCACATGGTCGTAGTAGCGAAAAAGGATGGGAAGCCAAGAAGAACCATTGATCTACTGCCTCTTAGTGTGCACGCTACCTGCGAGACCCATCACACAGAGTTCCCATTCCATAACGCAAGATACATCCCACACGGCATAAAGAAAACTGTCTTTGAATGTTGGAGTGGATACCGTAGCATGCCACTTCTTCCTGATGACCTACACTATACCACATTTATAACGCCCTGGGGACCTTATCTGCACCACAGGGTTACAAAGCTTCAGGTGACGGTTGCACGTGCAGGCTCGACGAATGAGTCTCCTTCGTACCAAATAAGACTAAATGCAGTGATGACGCTCTTCTGTGGGAGGATGGAATCGGGGAACGTTTCTGACAAGCTGTCGACTGGTTGGACATTTGCGGTCGTTATGAGTAACCTCAATGAACGCAAGGTTTGAAGATAGTGTATTTTGGTAAGGTATCACACTAGATGCCATCAACATACGTGCCATAAAGACGCAACAATTGCAATAAACGCGCCATCTAATCTGTCAATGCCAATGTACATGCCCATTAATCCAGCATAACCCTTTCAGTTTATATGTGCCGATTACTTTAATCATAAAGGGTCTAACTACCTGGTAGTTGTTGACCGCTACTCTAACTGACCCGTTGTGGAGAGGGGAGCAGACGGATCTAAAGGACTGGTTACCATTCTTCGCAGAGTCTTTGCAACATTCGGTGTACTGGATGAGTTCACATCGGATGGTGGACCTGAGTCTTCTGCAAATGACAGTCAGACATTTCTTGAAAAACTGGAGTGTCAACCACAGCCTATCGTCGGTTGATTTTTCACATGCAAACTGCCAAGCAGAGGTCGGGGTAAAGACCATCAAGAGAATGATAGGATGCAACACTGGAGCAAACGGCAGTCTAGACACCGACTCGTTTCAGCGGGTGGTCCTACAGTATAGGAATACAACTGATGCTAAAACTAAGCTTTCATCCACGATGTGCCTGTTCGGGCATCAAATTAAAGACCTTATTCCAATACTGCCTGGCAAGTACCAGCCTCATAATACATGGAAAGAAATTTTGGTGGTCAGAGAGGAGGCTCTTCAAAGCAGGCACATGAAAGCTCTGGAACATTTGTCTGAACGCACACAACACCTGCCACCATTAATCATCAGTGATCATGTATAAATCCAAAATCAGACCGTATTATGACCAAACAAATGGGACAAGACAAGTCAAATGGTCGAAGTGAAAAAGTTTGATCAGTATCTTGTCAAAGTGGATGCCTCAGGAAGACTAACGGTACGAAACCGAAAGTTCCTCCGGAGATACAATTCTGTTCAGAGACCAGCACCGAAGTATAGCATCATTGAAGATCAGCAACGAATTCACCGATCAATTAATCTGCAGAAGAAATTGTTCAATCAAAGATCCAAGCATGCAGAGACAGCTCAGCCAGCAGTGAAACCAGTTGTTCTTCCAGCAGAACCAATGATCATTGCAGATTATCAGCCAACGCCAAGCCCATTAAAGACATATAGAACTACAGTCCCACGGTCAGGGTGCGACAGACGACTGTCATTCAGTGCAACCCATCAAATCCAGGAAGCTGCCGCATACGTACGATACCTACACCGGCACTAATATTAATGTGAAGACCTAGCACTGCTACAATGCTTTGAGAACCAGTTAAGAAAAACGACAAGCCTGATTGATTTTAACTCCAAGGGACCAAAGGAATGAAGGACATTCGAAATCATTGGACAAATTATCAGCTTTCCCCCACACTGAAAGCTGTGGGGGAGATAGAGCATTGTGTGCTAGAACATTACCCTTAGGCCTATTTAAACTCATTATATGGCTGCGTTTCTCTTGTAGGAGTTCGTTGGCATTCTCTAAGATATTCGTCCAACTGAGATTAAGCACTCTTCCATGCTTATCTAAGTGCTAATTTTGTACTTACAATTATTGTAAATTATGAAATACTATCAAAACAGGAAAAGATCATATGAACTATGTGCATAACTTGTCTTAATCGCTGTTTACATTTTTACAACGAATACCTTTTGAACCCACGCTCCTGTCGGTATCCGGCAATCAACTATTCAAATGCCTTGCTGGACAGAATGCTGTTAACTGATTTCTCTTGCCATACTATGAAGAGAATCCGATGGAAATTTTATAATTTCACGGCTCAAGCTATCAAAGATTGCTTATATTGATCAGAGAATGTGGTGTCAAATAGTTTGTTCTCTGCTGTGTTAACCACGTTTAGAGGTTTTCTTCAGGCTTGGGAATGCTTTTGTTTTTAGATGAAATAGTAATTGTCATCAACGTTCTGTCCTTGACATTTTGTAATCTTAACATCGCTTCATTTTTATATTCGAGGTTGTGTCCTTTAACATAAAGAAAACAAAATAAAAGAAATGATAAGAAATAACCATTATGTACACTCTTATTTCACTTAATGTAGTTACGTCCCTGATCAATGGGGTTGGTGTCACTGAGCATGCGCTCGTGATAGTGTTTTTTACCGTTTTCTATGTCTGTTGTAAATAGAGAAGGCGCAGATCAATGGATACCTTGGGAAATGGACTTGTATACACAGCAAGGCAAAGGTATATGCCAATTCGTAGTTTACACGATGTTCATTTTATATCTTGCAATTGCAGTATCCTTTGAAATATATTGGTTTCTCATTGCTTTCACGAAAGGCAAAGCGCGGAACAACTTATGTAGCTTTACGTTAGCAAATCAAGAGAGACTTCTGTCCTATTGGAAGGCAATGGATCTCGCTGTGGGTCCCGTTCGATGGAGTGCTTTGATGGTGTTTAGTCAGAGAAAGATACAAAGGTTATCTATGTTACAAGCACAAACAATCTTGCTCCCATCAGGTAAATGTCTTGGCTGTTTGACCCTAACGTTATTAAATTCATACGTGGAGGCACAAGGCTATGCAACGGCTAATGCCTTGTATTGCACCAAAGCGAAGATAAATAACCACATCAACACCCAAATAAGGACTAGTCAAGTTGAATCTGAAATCCATCATGTTTCCCTTTGAGTCAGTGTACATTCCTTTTGTTACTATGCTTGTATAAATACTTTCTCTTGTATGTTCAATAATTTAACGAATGTGGAAATTTGAGATTTTTCTTTTAAATGAGAGTTAATTTTAGCAGAGGTGATGATGTATTTGATAAAGCAGACTACCGACAAAATGTAAAAAGTTGCAGTACTCTTGCCAATTGCTTTTACGGAGCACTGTATAGGAAATGATGTTTGTGTTTAAATCCTAATTGAGTCAGTGCACATTCTAGACGTGTCATCGTCTTGTATGCATTATAATTTTTAGTCCCTTTTAGTTTTTGTAATTACGTATGATCCTCTTTAGACCGAAACAAGCACTCATCAAGGGTTATCCCACAATATACAGTGCAAGCATTTGGCGAAGGTTTAACTACCATAGCGTTGCAAGTAAGTGCCTTTTTCCGTAAACTGCATCTTTAACTGCAATAGATTTCATTGATAGGATGTTGTACGCCAATTGTGATTCAAAGGGTGTTTATGGTCTTTTTTATCTCGAAAACGCAGTTAAAATAGGATGATTTGGTACTACCACAGGCTCTAGAATTCTCGCATTGTTGTTTTTTTAAAATCAACTAAATCTGCAATAAGCAAATTTATGTTGAAGAGGTTACCAGGGTAAGAAATGCCAGAACTACTTGGTTACTAGCCTGTAATAAATGAAAATAATTTGGAAATTCAACGTGATTAGATTTTTATGTCATGAGGCACTGAACCATCTCGCCAGCATTTAACGAAAGCTGCTGCCGATGTGACAAGAGTGCAGCCGTATTAATTTTGAAGAAGTTGACCTTTTATAACTGCGCTCTTCCTTTCTATATACATAGCTTAAACTTGAATAGCTTGTATATACTTTTAAAAGGGCCATTGGCCAGAGAAAATCTCGGGGTTTCATTGCTGCATGGAACTCACTTTCATGTATATCTTATCATATATGATTTGTGAACTCTGAACTCTGATCTTTAGTAACCGTTTGCATTGTTTACGGTAATCCGTTTTTAAAGAGTTCCCGACAATGTAATGCTTAAAAACTTCGTCATGATCAAGTCGGTATTAACACTTGTTAAAATCTGCTTTTTACTGTTTTTGTGTATTCGCACGCGATGTGCATTGGTGTTTTTTATATTTCTGACGATCAAAGTCAATGGAATTCTTGGTCTCTTGATAAGGCACACTATAAGATCTCTGCTGAGCACATTTTTAAGTCTCGTGCACAGACTTTTTAAGGAGATTTTCCGCCTTGCTTTCTGCACACTGTTGCCACTATCTGATTTAGAATTTTACTATAACATCCAAGAGTTGTGTGCTTTTGAATTTGCACAAGGTATAAATCTATAAGTAGGTTATGAAAGTACGTGACGGCATTGTATACGTGTTGTCGAATTCCATACGTGATGGCTCTCTCTGATAATGGCGTACGGCTGCAATAAAATGGTGAAGCGTCAAACCAAAAATAAAATGTTGATGCAAGATACGTCATGCGTACTGGATCGTGGGCAGAATCCTCGTCGTGACAGAAACGTCTATTGTCTACGACGACCATATAAATTTGGTCCCAGGATTCGAGGAAAGAGGGTACCACCAAAGACTTGGAAGACATTAACTACGTTCAAGAAAACGTCACGTCTTCGCCATCGCCCTTAAAGAGAGAACCGAATAATGTCGTTGTAGACCACCATTTTGACAGAGCCATGGCAGTATATTAGAGATGGGTATGGTCAGAACTTTTGAACATTGAACTTTATAATAATTTTAAAAGGTAATTAATTTTGTAAATAGTTAAATGATTTTAATAATATAATAATTAAGCAATTTTGTTGCTGACTCGTCCGCTGATTTACACTTAAAACTTACAGCATTGTCAATATATCTATGTTGATTTAGGGTCAGTGTAGCTTAGGTTGAATGAGGGATGGATTAAGATGAAGCTTATGTTTTATTTTAGATCTCCTGTTTTGACATTGTAATTTAAGTAAGCAATTACTAAATGTTGTGTCTGATTGTTTTTTCAAGGGAGTTGAAGATCTCAACAGAGGCAATATACATACTGGTATGTTGTTTTAGGAATTCTTCATATCGTAGTCTGGTCAAGTTGCGTCATAATATTTGCAGTGGTGATACTGTAATTTGTTTTACTTGTTTGATTAAGTTAAATTGATACGAAAGTGAAATACAAATCGACTTCTAAGTTACACTGTGAAAACGTGGATTTCTTTATTCTTTTATCGGAAATAAAATCCGTAGCCTTGTCTAGTTTTGCAGGATACATTTATAGACTATATTCAAACCGAGTGAACTTAAACATGCTACTCTGTCAAATTGAGATAGACTTCCGTCGGAAGATCATTTATTGCCTGGAAATTATTCTATCTCCTTTGCAAAGGAGGTAAGTTGTAAAATTATTGTTGTATTTATTGTAGGTGCTATTCCACCTTGGCTTATGAATACGGAAGGAGATGATGTAGGGAAAGTGGTGAGGGAACAGTATTATTCAGATAAAAATTTATATACATGAAACATGTTACCCTGTTCTTACGTAGACGCGTGTCTGAAGACGTCAGTTTCTTTGAGATGTTTCCAGCTAGGTGTCAAGAATTTAAAAAGACGTAACCCTAATGATCTAGAGGCTCTCTACTTGATTCCACTTCTAAGTTGAATTCCTTGGAAGCCGCTTCCTTGGAAGTACTGCTTTCTTACCTTTCCCTTGTTAAGTGACATTGATCATGATCATGTTTCAAAGCAACAACAGATCACTTTATTAAGGACGTCGCCGTCTTTGTATAATTATACTACTAATATTTATTGTTCTTGCTCTTTCCTTTTAATACTCAAGTCAGTCTAGTAGGAAAAGTAATTTTTTTGGAAAACATTTTGAACATTTTCCGTTTGTTATCTTCAGGAAGCTGCACCTAACATTGGACCTTCTGAAGACCTTTTCCGTGAATATGGTAAAGTGGCAATACCTTTTAGTAAATAAAAAGTTCTCTGAATGACTGAACAAAGTTGTTGAGATCACCCTCTTTGCGCATATTCCTGGTTAGTTCGAAACCTTGGGGGGCTGTTATGATGTTTTCGTCTCTTGGACGATATTTCAACAATTTTGGAAACTGTTTTAAAGAGAATCAGGGACATGACATGGACGCAAATACTATCTTGTGCACAGTGATAAATCAAACCGGTTCAACCTTTTGTGCAAAGGCCTTTTAAGTCGCAAACTTGCATATATTTTTTGCTGTTTGTTAGGGGTTTTAAAATGGAACAACGTTTATTTCTTTCATTATCCCGAGGTCTTTTGCGTGTTTTTGTTGTCATGGAAAAATTTTCCATGAAAAAGTTTTCACTTAAAAAGGCATTGCAAATTTCAGGTACTGACATGTTGATAAGTACGTGTGGCGGCGTATTGGCAATCTATTCTCTTCCTCGTGACATTATACTTAAGGTTTTGATTACCGCCATCCCATAGATAATTCCATCGCATAATATTGGAATTTCCCCGTAGATTGGTCCTTGATACATCGCGCTTTGTTGGTGTTTTGGTTTCTCATTTATGCATATTGCTATTGTTCTGGTTTTCACAGTAGCAAAAAAGAAAAGGCGAAAAAACATAAAATCAAAAAAGGTCGGTGCAAACTTTGACCATAACCAAGCAACAACGGACGACTGGTACGCTATTCAATATATGTTGTTTACGTATTTGATTGTTAGCTTATACATTGTGATACTTAAATTGAAAAATGACTCGTTCAAAGTGCAAGACGCCAAGCTGGAGGCAGCACTTTTCAAGGAATAATCGCGTTACATGCTGTCTTGTAGTCATGGTAGCCAGATAATGTGGTTGCGAAAACAAAATTAAGTAATGACCATGGACAATTGGTGATATGTGATTTTGGTTTCTGTTTGTCCGTATAAATATTGATTTGTGCCAGAATGTCTCTTCTTAGAGAGATTCCCTTTGTGATGGAAACGTCACATTTTCTGTACCGTAGGGTCCTTTCTCCATTGTTAATCGTTGAGTTCAGATCCTTGGTAGTGCTATGTATATAGTTGACGAAACAAGGCACCAGATAGATTTTCCTTCACGGTGTCTTTATAGATTAGGTACTTTGAGCTTAGTCTGAGTGCATCATGTTGTTTTGTTTCCAGAAGTGTCATTACTGATCATTACTGTACTTTTTATTACTTACCTTCGAGTTGTCTGAAATAGATACGGTACCTGTCCAATTAAGACAGATAATTTAACGCTATTGGCAAGTAACAAAAGAGCCGTGCTTTTTGACCAGTTTTAGAGATATGTCTTGGATAAATGTTAGCAGCTGTGGTTGACTGAGTCCAATTGCTTTTGCTTCCTTCAGGAGTCTATCCTGATTAGGCATTTGGTTTTAGGCAGTGACCTTGATATGCCATGTAAAGTGTTTACACCTCGTTAACTTTGATGCTGTTTCACCGCATTTCCAGTTTTAAGGCCAATCTCCTGTGAAGCACATCTTTGAAATTGGCGTCTCTGGCACTGGTGTAGTGGCAAAAGCCGAAACACGTATTAAATGTTGTAAGACCCAGGATAGTTCTCCATAGACGCTCACTTGCGCCCTTTCGAAATTAATCTGCTGATCTTAGTTGTTAATTCTCTAACCAAGGTTGCTGTGTTAGTCTGGAAAGACGACTATTCAACGGTTAAGATGTAAAGTCGTACAATAAAATATGTTTACAACAACGTACGCTATTCACAATAACAAATAATGCAAAATTTAAAAAAGAGGTTACTGTAAGCGTCTTTGTAAGAGGACGCATACTTGACTTACAAATCAAGTAGGTTCCAAACTTAGCACCACGAAGAATGTTCGCTCAACTTCGCCGGCGTAACACATTTCTGTATCGGGGCTTGAAGACTAGTTGCAGGATTTTGCAATTACCAAGAAAAGAAATCATATTTTCAAGCTATATTATATAACCATCCATTCAAAACACAGTAACACGGAACTAAAACGTACTGGTTCTTAAAATGACTATATGATGAAAATTTCAGCCCGCCGAAATCTCTTACATAACCAAGCCCTATAACTAGAGGTGTTTTTTATTTTTGCGAATTAACATTTTTATAGTTGCTTATGCTTATATCCGTGCAGAACTAAGTTTGATTAATAACTTTTTAAATCGAGTTATGTTGCTTATAAGTGAGTTGCTTATAAAAAGACGTGTATTTGAATGCTTTGCTTTTTGTTTTTTTAGGCTACCATCATTTGGTCGAGTTTGGAATTCAGGGCCACGTTGGCAGTCGAGGTAACCTCATTATAGCAGAATCCATAGGAATTCCCCTATACGTAGTAAAATGTGTTCTTTTATAGATCTAAAGAAGGATTGCAGGATGATCATTTGAAGGAATAGATGTACTGTATGTGGTATTAGTAGTTTTTAAGTAATCGTTCGAGTGTCTAAGTACTGAATATGTTGTAATTTGTATCTCGTTACCATAGGGGGACTGTCCGTTGTCCTTACTATTGCTTCTTCGGACGTCACAACATAATCTTGGAAGTGGGCATTTGCAGAAGATTCTTTGTTCTACTTGCTCAGTTATATACTTTTGTTCGATTTTGTTGCCTATTTTTCGAGTAAAATATGGAAATTCGATAAGTCCTTTGATCACGTTATTTTCTCTATAATGTTCTGTTTATAACGATGGTCTTGCTACTGATTTGTATAATGCTTTTTATCATAAGGAAGACATTTTATCTATAAACACAAGTGCTTGTGACAATGATTGTAAACGGAATTGCTTTCATTTTGAGCACAGTACAGCTAAATCTGACATCAGAGCTATTTATATTTGTAGGAATGTTGGATGGGCTATGACGTCACTTTTGCTAATATTTAATTTTTTATTTCTCTAGACGACAGTTCAGGACGGAATTTAATGGTATAAAGAAACGGTGAAGTACTTGGTATTGAATTATTTTGGATCAGATCTTTATGGATCATCAGTGTATGGAGACTGTATATTTTGAATGTATGTTTGTATGTTGTAAATATTATGATTAAACAAACAAAGGAAAAAACATCGGCAATTTTGTGTAACTTCTTTCTAGTATTTTCGTGTGTGTTTCTTCAACCTTTACTTTCTCACTTGCTCATGAGCATGGCCGTACAGGGGGCATTCAGTAAAGCTAGTGCACATTTGGCTCCGAATATCACCCGTCTGAACTTGTAAGTCGCCACATCTGGTCTGCT
>JANTCA010004481.1:0-10204 GCA_024741275.1 Chironex yamaguchii
CGTATTCAGCTATTACGTATTCAGCTATTACGTATTCAGCTATTACGTATTCAGCTATTACGTATTCAGCTATTACATATGCAGCTTTGCGTATTCAGCTATTACTTATTCAGCTATTACGTATTCAGCAATTACGTATTCAGCTATTACGTATTCAGCTATTACGTATTCAGCTATTACGTATTCAGCTATTACTTATTCAATTATTACGTATTCAGCTATTACGTATTCAACTATTACGTATTCAGCTATATTGATGAAGGAAAGTGATTTAGACACAATTATATGACTAGTCAAGTGCTGTAGACATGAAAATACAATTGAGGCGTAGCTTGTCTAGCCTCTTCGATGGAGAGTCATGGGATGTGAATTGCATTTGTAGCCGATGAGGAAAAGACCCTTAAAATAGATGTGGGGATTTTCTAAGTTCTGCTCGGGTTTTGCTCAAATAGGTACTGAATGAGGTCGTCTCATACTCTTTCGCATTTCGGTTTGAGTTTATCAACGCTGAGCTGTAGTCGGCTGCAAACAGGTTCCATTGTTTTTATTAACACTGACATTGTCTTTATTTTTAGACTCTGTTCGTCTCATGGATTCGTGCGAGTCTGAAAGTGTACTTACCAACTGATCTTTGGGACAAATTGCTACAAGTCGTATCATCTCTCACGTCATGGGAGGAGGTCATAGTTGAGTGGGCTGTAAGTTAGCTTTTGTCGCATTCGATCAACAAGCTTGATTAATGTCCAAGTTGTGAATCCAGTTGATTACCACAACTACAATGCAATTCTTGGTGTGATCTACTGTCGACCTTTGAATATGTTATGTATACACTCAACGGTGGGTAAGGGGTCAATTCGTTAGTTTGTTGCTTGTGTTTCCGCTATGAGTGCTGGGGATTCTCGAGGGTGCCAAGTTCGATCTCTGTCGGGCTCCTCTCAGTGCTGCTCTTGTAGTAATGCTCTACACGAGTGTCATATATGAATGTCTTGCGTAGATGTGCCCGCGTAGATAATTTTATACAAATTCGTACGATGCGAAGGGTAGGGGTCATAGAACTTGTTTGTAGCAGACACCTAAAGCAATGGCTGTCGTTTTTCTTTGTTTTTCTTCTCCTTTTTTTTTGCTCTCTTTTCCTGTTATTTCCCGTTTGTTGGTGGCAACTTATAAGCGGTATAAAGTAATAAGTGTCATATTGTATATGCCACATTGTATTTCCCACATATTTTTCAATTTCTCTTTTAAAGGGCACAATGGAAACCTTAACCAGAGTTCTGGCACGTACAACGTATGGGATCGATTTGTCTAATCCACCTCTTGAACGATTAACCGAGCAAAAGAGGAAGAAATTGCGAGGAAGAGCACAACAAAGCAGGCTGAAGTCTGGTGAAAGTTCAAAAAAATCATTTTCTAGAGGATGGAGCAGATATGATAAGAGGAATGAGATATTTGTGTGTGATAAAGATGAAAACAGCGAGTCCGAGACGACAGTCAAACAAAAAGGAAAGTTGCCCAGAGCACAGACTGTTGCTACTGAACATCCAACCGAGGAATTTACCGACAAAAATCTATTGTACCTCAAGCTGGATGCAAGTGATACAACTGGTGTGGCTGGAGAGGAAACAAGTAAGCTTTATTAAATATCGTAACCCATAGAATTTGCGTGACAACAATAGCATAACCTATAGTGTTTTCGTTTCGCCTGATCTCGTAAGCATGTGATTCCATATGTAATTCATTCACTATTTATCAAATAGTTTCAATAAGGATTGATTTAGTTTCCTTTCAGTTTGATGTTTTTTTCATTTTTAAACTCCAGCTACTAGTAATGGTGGTTGACTTAGTACTAAATTACTTTGTATGTGCTAACTGCACTATGGATTTGTTTCAATTGCCTGAGGGGAGTTAGCGGTAATACAAATTCCTGCATTGAATTTTGAGCTTCTGTGTGTTGCTGCCCCTTCGGTCGAATTATTATAAACCTGTTTCCGTCCTCTGTACATAGTTGAACTTAATGGGCATTATCGTCTGTTGTCCTTTAAAATTGTGTCCGAATTACCAAACAGGCTTGACGTTAAAGCCCCTACCGGACTACTGACTGTAATACATAGAACAGATACGTATTAGTTGTGTTATGGAGGATAACAATAACGTGTGTAAAGCGCAAGTGTATTGTATAGGAATTACCTGAAGCACAAATGAATATGGAAAAGTAGTAAAGACGGTGCTTTCATCTGTCTCTTTCATTAGAAGACTACCTTAAAAGCCAGGATTATGTCCTGATATATAAATGAATTATGGATTTTTTTTTAAATTCTAGTTTCCGAACGGAAGCTTACGTTAAGAGAAATTGCTGAAATCCCCGCAGTTAAGACATTTGATTTTTCGCCAACTGGTGACAGTGAATGTGAAAGACTGACACCTCTTCTGAACGTGGAAACGGACATTGATGAGGTTCCAAGTGGATCAGGATATCATACGCAAGATTCAGCTGATTTTGTGTCAGCCTCAAATTCTCCAGTTCATAGCTTTGAACGGCTTGATGAGACAAGAAAATCAATAACAAGCACTAACAGTGAGGATAGCTTTGCCAGCTGCACTGCCTACTCATCGACCGAAGCAAAGGAAGGTAGTCTACA
The DNA here is from genome assembly GCA_024741275.1 of Chironex yamaguchii. Taxonomy (NCBI): domain Eukaryota; kingdom Metazoa; phylum Cnidaria; class Cubozoa; order Chirodropida; family Chirodropidae; genus Chironex; species Chironex yamaguchii. The sequence continues at coordinate 2,637 of JANTCA010004481.1, forward strand.
GCTTAGTACAAGCAGTAAAATATCGCTAAGCACTGTGACGTCGAGTCAGTTACAGCTTCAGCTTTCCCCAAGTGAACCTGATTCTTCCTCCATAACTACTCAAGAAAGTTTGCAAGAAGATGTACCTTCACCAGGGCCAATCGATGCTAGCCCACCTGATTTACTTTCTGGACACACGAAAAAGCTAGACCCAGATCTCATTAACTTTTCGCATAGTTTACCGGACAGCTCAAAAGCATCATCAGATACACAGAGCATTGACAGTAGAATGTTTACTCAGTTTGATGCTATGCCATATGGAGACATTCTTCCTGGACAACGCACGACAACAGAATCAGTTTCCACATTAACAGAGGACGATGGTATTGGGTCAAGCCTTACACTTGTAGAATCTTCAGAGGCAACTGAACACCATGTTCGATTTTCGGATGGTAAGCAATGCCACTTATGATATTTCTTAATTAAGTCCACCATGAAGGGTATGCTTGTACTGACGTTTATAGTTTGTCTGTTTGTCTACCGGCCTATTAGAAACATCAGTCGAAACGTTATAAGCGGATTTTGTTGAACTTTCCCGTAAATGTTCAAACTGAGTTTCCAAAGAAGTCGTTAGATTTTGGGGATAATCCGGGTAACCATCTGGATTCATATATGGAACTGTTTTCAGCATGTGCGCACGTAACTCCACAAAAATATGGTCTGGACAGTTGGTAAATCAATACTGGATGAGTTCCCAATAGGTTTTACAAGATATCAAAGATTTATTTGGATCCTGGCAGAATTACGTTTACCATAATCCAGAACAACAAAAATGAAGAATCTTTGGAATTCTAATTATTGTAAGGAAACAAATTCAGGGTTAGACTTGTAACAAACACTTGAAACGAAATGTAGCCCAGACACTTATAAAGCAGATATTTTCCCCGCGTACGTATTTCCGAACTAGCCATATGTTGAGTAACCTAGAATAAATATAAATTATCGTTTTGATATAAATCAAAGTATGGTGGCAACTGAAGTGCTTGGCAAAGTTTTGCGTCATCCGAGTGCGTATAGTTTTATTATGTTGTCATACAGGATTTGGAATGAAAGTTGGCCAATTTGAAAATACAACTGCAACTTTAAAAGCGTACACATCAACTATGAATTTATTATCTACCCGAATGCAGTCAATAATACCAGTCGTATCAGCTTCATTTATTAGGAGTTTTCAATCAAGATGCATACTCTGTAAGGCGTAAGGATACAAAACAGTAAGCAGACTTATCATGTTTTTGCTGTTTTTGTTCCCGACACTTTTATATGACTAACCAATTCTTCTTTAAGACGTCGGCGTGCTATTTGATGAAAATGTGGATTAACTTGGTCACGATAATTGTTATTACAATAAATTTCTTAGAACGTGACCACTGTCTACAATGCAGTCTAGCGTGTTCTTGTTTCATATTTACCAGATATTACTCGTTACAAGCGGGATACGGATGCAGTTAGTCTTGATGGGCAGCTGGATGCCCTTGAGAAGTTGGGGACGGATGATGATATTTCCAAAACCATCTTAGCAGGAGAGGCAGATGTAGGAACCAGTGTTATCTCCGGCGGAGATACCGAGGGCTGGACCCCAGTTTCTTCTTTTGCTCTTTGGAAGAGGTTTTTGGGAATTTTGGGAAATGTCAACAAAATCAAAGATGCGAAGATTCACGCAAAAGTGTTTGACCAGTTGATTGACATTTGGAATGCTCTTAATAAGGTAAGGCAGTCGCATTCGATGCCTGACGTTGTAACAATGCGGATATGAACGTTTAACTTGAGTAAGACTGTGAAATGTGTCTCTGTATATCAAACTAAAAATTAAGAACCTGGAATGAAAGGTGGCGTTTATTGCTCAGTCTTTTACAAGAAACCGTTAACAAATACAGACTTTCATTTTCTTTCCTTTCGTATGCGCTCTGCAGACGTTTTCAAAGACGTAAATAGTTGTTGCTCTTTAGACTGTATTTCTTTCTTGTAGATATGTAGTATATTTCTAGATATTAGCAGTTTTTGTGATAAATATAATATGAAGGTGATGCAAGTTACAGTATATTAATAATCCACGGGAGAAATGCTATGAGTATACATTACTCTTAACGTTTTATTACTTGGATATTTTTCTTGATAACGAAAGAAGCAATTTTAATTGTTTTTTAAGATTCGTGTAAATCAAGGGATTTCAGAAGACAATTTTTGTACACCACCAGTTCCTGAATTAATTCCACCGCTGTTGTTTTGTGCAACATGGTGTTTTGAGGTAAGAAAATTCATGTTACTTATAGTTACAGAAAGGACAAGGGAGTGTTGAGTCTTAGTGGCCTAGATACACGGCGTGGTATTGGAAAACAAATTACGTTACAGAGCAAATATATTGCTGTAGATATTGTAGAGGAGGACAAGATTATTTGAAAGGATGTAGAATAATATCAAACGAAGTTGATTTTTGTTTGAAGTGTCTTCAGCTTATTTGAAAGGGTTTAACAAGTTGTTGACAGAAGTCAGTAGAGTGCCAATATGTTGACAGAAGACACTCTTTGAAAGTAATCTGTGATGGAGTTCTCTTTTGAGATTTCAAGTTTTGCCGCAGTCTGCACTTTCGTAAACTGGTGATAAGATACTTTACCACGCCTCTCGATTTAACTGGGTAACAGAGTTGCAAAAATATTCCTACATAAAAACACGTGCCTACAGAAACGTAGTGATAGTGGAGCCCAATCGGGTATACAAGTTTTCCTTCGCTTACTGTTAACCAAATGATTTTTCGTAGGTGTTTTGCATCCGATCATTCATTATAAAGAATTTGTAACATGCGTTACACAGACACAGTGGTGTTCAAATTTTTGTAAAATGATTCCACATCTTGTCACCTAAACCTTAAGTTCCGTCAGTCCTTGCTCGTTATGTTATTTCGATTTCCATATTTGGATATTTTCCATTAATTAGTGGTAGAAAAATGAGTCAGTATATCTTGCGTTTGAGCAATTAGGATTTAATTCTTAAGCATCTATTCAGATGTTAATTGTGCTATTTACTGAATTTGAGTACATTGAGAGCATATGAAGGCATAATTAACATTCTGTTTTCCACAGGCGATGTCCTTGAATATGGCCAACGACCACAAACTTGGTCGCGTTCTTGCTTACAAGCTTATCTGCCTAATGACTTTACAGCGGTACGACTTTCCTCTACCACCTGATCACGTGACACATTTCATTCGTCTGTTACACATTGGTTTGACTGGATCTGACCAAGTAAGTCGTTTAATTTGTCATTTCAACGCTGTTCACTTTTTTCAGGAATTTGGACTTGCCTGAAGCAGAAGCCAAATTAATTTATGAGCATGACTGAAATTTGCCTCACTTTCTTGTAAAAAAGTGATGCTGGAGGGTTATGGAATACTTACTCTTTAATGACTCGAGCTCCCCGCATTCTGTTTGGGTTATATCCGGTCTTATCCTTTTCTGCTTTGGAGTTTAATTCCAAAGTTTTATGTTGACTTACATGAAATTTGTAAGAAGCACTCCGTGGGTACAAACCTCCACCAAAACACTACGAATAATCAAACAACAGGGGTTTTTCCCCGCCATGATTTCCTTGCTAGTTGGCCTTGCATGAAGATATCCTTATGATATGATAAATGGGTTATACCCACAAAGACGTCCCCACTAGCTGTAGTTTTATGAAGGTTTCGTTACCGAAAAAGTGATCCAGGGTTAGATCATCACCAAAAAGGTATCAAATGGAGCAAGGCAGGCAACGAATATGCTGTAAAAGGTTTAGAATGATGCGTTCGTAACATTTTCAGATATTTTGAGAAGTAACAAACCAGCCAATAAACAAAGCCTGATGATCACATAACATCCTTGGCAGAGGTAATAATCAGTGAGCTTCCGCGATTTTAACATGAGGGCAATAATTTATTGATATTTTGTATTATAAAGGTTGGTATTTGTCAGAGAAACATGCAACATAGGGCAGCATCCTCAATCAATTCAATTGTCTAACGAATATTTGTCATGTAATGAGCTGAAGAAAGATGCCAGATATACTTTGTGCACCCCTGATTAGTTACTGTGGCATACTAGATTGTTACACAAAACCCTGTATTGCTGCTACTGTCCTGTGTAGGAAATCAGTACGCAAGCACATCTGTGAGGTGTCTTTGCTGTATTGACATATTTATTGCGGTCCTAGACTCTAGACTTAATTTCAAAATGATTTATATTTGACTTCGTCTAAAAATACCTACCACCATTGGCCTCCCGGTTTGGCTCAAGATAATTACGCGGTGAAATAGAGCAGGTGTAGTAAATGATAACTTAGTTATGGCGGCAGAATGATATTTGGCTTGACCATGACGCAATACCGTTGCCTCGTGCTGTTATTCTCTATATCGCATCTTCTCTATATTAATTGAAAATTTTACCTTTGCGACATTTAACGTACTGTATTCTTTCTTGACGCCTTTTGGAGCAAAGTTGTTGTACAGTCGTTTACTTTTTTAGTATGTATGTTATGACGATTTCTAATTTATAACCACAAAATTGTTGTTTTAAGCTCAAAAGAGAAGATTTGGTTGATTCCTAATCCTTTCTCTGTTCAATATTGTAGGATGTAATTAATGCAGTCGTCGGTCAGTCGTCTGGTTTCTTTTATCACAACCTGCCCAGCTCATCTCTCCTGATATTGGACTTTATATACGCCACCAATACGATTATATCGAGCCAAAGTTTGAAGGTTTGTAAACATTCATTAGAATGTTGCATTCTTGTTTTGCCTGTCCAAGTGTTATGGCAAGCTAAATTCCCTTATGATAGTTTAAAATACAATTTAGGCTGGGAAAAGTCAACTGATAGAAAGCCAAATCGTCCGTTGTTTTAATCACGAATCTCTTGCTTTAATCACGAAACAAATTTTCTGTTTGCTACCAGACGATAAAACATCGTTCATATATGAACAGCTTCTTAACTGTACGAAGATTGAGTTGAAAGATTTAGTGTATCTATATTGTATCAGCCAGTATATGTTTCATAAAAACAATATAGTATAATCTTGTCAGGTAATAGATGTTTAGTGTCCTCGTAGCACCTTCAGCTAGTGAATGTGGACAGTGCAGGTTATTCATTGCGTAGTTCTGCCATGATCATTTTGTACCTAGAAAGCCTATAATGTGGTCGTCATTCTTGTTGTCAATAGTAAAGATTTTCAGGGAATCAAAAAAACATTTAGTGCGAAAATATGCATTATAGATTTCGCAATATGTTGCCGGTTGTGAGCCAATTTAACTTAGGCCTTTGCTTGCCCCCTCACTTGGAAACATAGGCGACGTCCTTACTCGCTCACAATTTTCTATACTATCATTTTATCTTATTCGTAAATTACTTTATACCGTTAAGGTATTAGTGTGTTGCTTCAATTTCATTATTCTATGTTTCCTTCCTAGTTCCCGCGAAAAGAGGCAGTGACATTACTTGGCTCACTATTATGTTTTTCAAGCCATTTTGCAGACATGCCAATTCACCAACCTGGAATTTTAAGTAACGAGCATCAGCCAACAACACGCGGAAGGGAATTGAGAGTATGTGTTATGTACACGTTTACTTTGCACTTTTCTTGTATTGTTATTGTTGTCATTGATAATAATGTACAGCAGTAAACAGAAGGAAAGTACTTCTTGGTATTTTTGCAGTGGAGTTTTGTAGAGTAAGATTTTTTATTCTTTCTAGTCCTTCCGCTTTTTTCTGTGGCATACTCCTAGAGCGTAACTGATTCTGAATGCAAGAGGTAGGAAACTGATTACTTCCTCGGCCAACTTTTTCAAATCACTGTGTGTGTCATTCCACATCTTTGACAAGGCAAAACTGCTTTTTAGCAAGAGCTTTCCACTTTTTTCCTTCCTGGCTTATCTTACTATTCATTTTCAAAATTTGTGTCGTCACTGCTATTTTTTTAATCATTATGCTGGTTGAAGTACTCACAAGCAGTCAACTTTGTATTTCCGTTTGTTTTATCTGCAGCTCTTGTTTGCTTTAATTTTTTGTATGTGTTATTCCTAACCCTCTGTGAAACGAAAATTGATCACCAATTTGAGAACACTTCTATGAATTGAAATAATTGTAATGAAACCAAGGTCCTTGAGAGGTGTTCGCTTAAGTAATTACTTTAAGTGACACTATTGGTGGCCTCCGTTGGAAAACAAGGTGAAATCTCCTGCGCGTGGGATTCGACACTGCATTAGCAAATTAACATGGCCAATCCTTAGTTCGGTAGTATGAGATCCCAAGAAAGTTTTCTACTCATTTAGCAACTCCAAATGGATGACTGGCTGAGTAGGCCAAGCATAAGCCACATCCAGAATCCAAACCTTTGGCAGGAATTGAACTCAAACCCGTCTTTGTGTCATCAGATATAATCCCGATAGTGACCTCAATCGTTTACAGTTCAATACAATGTTATGTGTCTCGTTAAAACGACTGCAGCGATGTATCTTAAATGGTGCGTTTTATGTATCCGAAACTTGGCCGTACTGGTGACTGATCAAGTGTACAAGTTCAAAAGCCTCTGTTAATAACGGTCAAATTTACATTCGTCTCTAGAGGGACCGGTGTTTAGACATACGATATCGCAGACGTTGTGGGAATTACTAAATAGACATTTTGGTCACCCTATTAGCAGCTATTCAATCACAAATGTATTTTAAGTGTTTGCAATACTAATCAAGCCCAATACCAAGCAAGTCTACGTTGATGACTGACGACGTTGTTTCAATGGCTTCCCCGTACTTGCCACTTTATTGCCAAAGTATCTGTCGATTTCTGTTCTTCCGTTGTTATTAATTTGTAGTTTGCCTTCTTGCCATTCTTTGCAGGAAAAGTTACTTCTTCCTTTACTAAAAGCAGCCAAAAATGACCCATCTTGCCATGCCAGGTAAATTCTCAATGATTCTTCAGATTGACCAGCCTGTCGGTTAGCCAAGTCAGCCTTTGATATTGTATTAGTTAAGTGAAAAAAGAAACTGGTTTAAATTGCAAGGTGCTTATCCTGTTCCAATTGTTTAAGGGAATTCTTTCTGATGGAATTATGTCTTCTTGTAAAAGTGCGTGTTGGAATCTTTGTAGGATGTGGTTACACTGGTAAAATTTCCCAAATAAATCCCATTTGTTATCATTTATGTTTAGTCGGAGATTTTTTAATATAAAAATGGAAATGAGAAGGGCATCATAACTTGTCCAGATAGTACATTGATGAGAAATATCTGGCTGAATTAATGGTGAAGTTCTTGCTTGTTATTGATTGTACTCTCATTTAACAGGTGTGTATCAATAAACAGTCTCGGGGTGTTTGTTGTCGAAAGCCTTGTACATGCAGGTGGTCATCCCAGACTGACGGAGAGCCTTGCCCTGATCATTGCCTCGTTATCAGTAAGTTGCGTATTGTTGCACTCTTTTTTGTATTGGTGTGCTAGTATAGTATAGTATAGTATAGTATAGTATAGTATAGTATAGTATAGTATAGTATAGTATAGTATAGTATAGTAT
>JANTCA010004482.1:0-10204 GCA_024741275.1 Chironex yamaguchii
CACTATCTTGAAATCTGCACAAGATCTGGAACGTTTTGCCATTTCGAACCGTTCTTTAAATCTGCACGATACCTGGACCTTTTCGCTATCTCAAACCGTCCTCTGAATATACATGATATCTGGTACATCTCGCTATGTCGAACTGTCCTTTAAATCTGCACGATACCTGAAACTTTTTGATATGTTGAACCGTCCTTCAAATCTGCAAGATATCTGGAACTTTTCGCTACCTCGAGCCATCCTTTAAATCTGCACGATATCTGAAACTTTTTGATGTGTTGAGCCGTCCTTCAAATCTGCCAGATATCTCGGACTTTTCACTATCTCGAACCGTTCTTTAAACCTTCCCGATATCTGGAACTTTCAGCACTGTTAAACCATCCTTTAAATCTGCACGATGCCTGGAACTTTTAGCCATGTCAAACCGTCCTTTAAATCTGCATGATATCTCGAGCTCTTAGCCATGTCGAACTGTTCTTTAAATCGTCCTGATGTCTGGACGTTTTCACTATGTCGAACCCTCCTTTAAATCTGCACAATATCTGGAACTTTTTGGCATTTCGAACCGTCCTTAAATCTTCCTGATATCTGTACGTTTTCGCTTTGTCGAATCATCCTTTAAATCCGCCTAATATCTGGAACTCTTAACCATGTGGAACAGACTTTTAAATCTGCATGATATCTGCAACTTTTAGCCATGTCCAAACGTTCTTAAATCTGCATGATATCTGGACCTTTGTGGTATGTTGAACCCTCCTTTAAATCTGCAAGATATCCGTAAATTTTCACTATGTCGAACCATCCTTTAAATCTGCACGAAACCTGGAAGTTTTAGCCATGTCGAATCGTCCTTAAATCTTTCTGGTATCTGGACGTTTTCGCTATGTCGAATCATCCTTTAAATCTGCACGAAACCTGGAAGTTTTAGCCATGTCGAATCGTCCTTAAATCTTTCTGATACCTAGAACTTTGTGATATGTTGAACCGTCCTTCAAATCTGCAAGATATCTGGAGCTTTTCGCTATGTCGAAGCGTCCTTCGGATCTGCAAGATATCTGGAACGTTTTGCTATGTCGAGCCGTACTATAAATCTGCTCGATATCTGGAACTTTTAGCAATGACAAACTATCCTTTAAATTTGCATGATATCTGGAACTTTTTGCCATATCTTACCTTCCTTTAAATCTGCTCGATATCTGGAACTTTTTGCCATGTCTTACCTTCCTTTAAATCTGCATGATTTCTGGAACTTATCTGCCATGTTGAACGACCCTATACATCTGGACGATGCCTGGAACTTGTAGCTGTGTCGAACCGTCCTTAAAATCTGCAAGATATCTGGAAATTTTCGGTATGCCAAACCGTCCTTAAATCTCCCCTATATCTGTAAATTTTAGCCATGTTGAACGGTCCTTTAAATCTGCATGACACCTGGGACCTTTTTGGATTGTGTAAGTTTAGTCCATGTTTTATGCTCAGTTCAAGTTTTAACTCCCAAGGTTTATGATAACATTTTCTTAAATCAAGATTTAAAACCCTTTGCCGGGAACCATGATGTCCACTTTCTCCCTACTTCCTATACGTTTTTATCTTAAGCCTTCTTTTTCTACTTGGCTGCCGACTGGGTGTTATTTGGACTTTTGGGGGCAGCTGGCTCCCAATGAAACCCCACATCGCCATCCATACTCCGTTTATAACCAGGATGTTTACTAAGATAGGATAAGGAGAGGAAATACATTTTTCAGTAACTTTGTATTATAAAGTTTTAATAGAATTTTACGTCTGTTAATTTTAAGTCTGGTATCTCGAACTTTATCTATCTCGAACAAATAACTGATTTCCATGAGAGTTTGAGAGTGCGAATGTCGACTGTATTATACTTCACATTTTAAAAATCTATTTAGGTAAATGAAATGACTGAACAGGTTCATAAGTAATTCTTGCCTTAGACCTCTAGGCTGGTTAACCAGGCTCTATTTGTAGCAGCGAATCGCTTTCAGTATCAGTGGTATCGAGATTCACTGACAGTTTGTGCAGTGCTGTCGAAATTTTGAAACTGAAAGCTATTGGAAATCGATAGATGTCCGGTTTGGAAACGAGACTCGTAAACCTAGTTTGATATTCAATATGGCGTTGGGGAACAGGATGTAACATTGACTAAATTCTCGTGATCTCGGAAGGTTCTTTTGTGCTTCGCTGAAAGACAATGAAGCTGATGCAGCTTATAATGTAGAGATAGGCGGATAATGTAACCTGAAATTTGGGTAAATTGTGTTAGTGACTGGAGATTCATTCTCCGTGTCGTGTCTAAATCCAAGTATGCAGAACTCCGGCCAGCCAACGCTCTCGGACGATGAATTCACAAGGTTACAGGTAGGATGACTTGGATTGTATACAGTGCGGTGCACGTTTTGATTCTAGAGCAACTTAAAACAACTGAGTGGAAGTGATCTTTTCAAAGGGTATATAAAAAGGTGATTTGGTAGCCGATTATGAAACAAAGGCGGTAAACCAGGGATTGTTTTGATATTTAATTAGATAGTTTCGTTGTAAGGGAACACTCCTGCATTGCCTAACGCTAGCAGTCTGTAAAACGTATATCCTCTAATGCCTTGTTTTCGATCAAGATATGCATTAAACTCCTTACAGAGTGGGCATGGTTTGACAATCCTGCGTTCTTTTCGCTTTTCTTATCAAACGTTTAAATTTAAGTCACACTTACTCACAGCACAGGCCTGCTGCTTATTTGGTAGGGCTTACTTGTACTCGATTTTACTCCTGCCGAGCTGTACATACACCGGGCTGAAATAGTTAAAATTCTGTTTAACCACCGCAGCTTGTTGTATTAGTACGCTTAACAGGTGCTGGTATGTTGATTGCCCTTTGTTGTATAGTACCCATATTCAATGATATTGAAAGAGATCGGATAGTATTGTTAATTGGGCCTTTGCATACTGACCCAGTAATTAACTCAAATTTTACATTGTCCACGGTTTCAGTTCACAGAAGTACAGTTTTATTTGGTTTCAAGGCATTTATCAATCTAACACTTAGCAATAAACCCAAGAATATTTGACTTAGACCCAGTCGCTTCCACGTCGTTTGACGCATGAGACAGTTAAGACAGTTCATCTGCTACGGTCTTGGGCCAGCCTGCCAATTTCATTCCACCCTGAGGTAGCTTGTCCCAAGTGAAAAATGAAACATTTTCTTAGAACTGCATGAAATATATCACAAAAGATAGATCTCAGCAAATGGATTCTAAAGCAACTTTTTTCATAAAAATCGGTCAATCTGTTGAAAAGTTATGAACTATTTAGTATCTACAAGAATGAGAAATTTCTGACAACTTTTATTTAGGAAAGCAGTAGGCTTGATGGCATTACAAAAAAGCTCAGAATGATGGTAACTTTGAATGCCCACAACTCTTACCCTATTGACTGTACCACTCTGAAACTTTTTGTACTTTTTGTACTAAAGCTCAACCTGCGCTGAGGTCTCTTTCCACAGTCTACTGGAGGTTCATCCTCGGTCTCCCACGTCTTCTTCTCCCAGTTGGTTTCTTTGAGGTTTCTATCTTATCTCATTAGAATATTTATAGGTGTGAGGAGAACACAAGTGGACTATGCTTTTATAGTGGACAAGCCTATCTTTATGGTTAACTCAGTAAAACATTTTCTTTATACATTTCAACTTTCAGTGGAGCCCTTGTATTAAACTGAAACAAGAAACAGTACAGAATTATAAGATCCAGGGGGTTAGGGTGGTGGGTGGTGGGTGCATTCCTACTACAAAACAATTGTGTTAATATATATACAGAACAATGTATATGAATGAATAAAGTAGATGAATGAAAATGAAGGAAAAAAGAATTAAGATGCAGCTGGTAATAACTTTGTTAAAGAGTCTCTGAATATTATATATAATAAAATAGAAAAGATAGTTGTAAATGTGAAAAGCTAAGAACTTTGAGTGTATAGAATCTGCAGAGGGAAATAGCCAGAGCCAGGTGTTAAAAGGTGCAAGTAAAGATCAGATTGTAGCACTGCCAAGTCTAGGAATAAATTTTCACCCTCTCATTAGTAACTCTGATATACTGCCCATATTGGTCCTGGATATAACAGGATTTAACACATTTGTTGACTCGCACCATTGCACTTTGTTCATGTAGTTGGTATCTGAAGCAATTTTTAGGGTTGTTTTAGGTTCATAAACTATATCCAAGTTATAGCTCCATGCCGTGTGGTGGTCTATTTTTGCTCCCATGTAGTGTAGGCAAATTGAAGCAAAAACAATTTCTACTTCCATATCCCTGATTGGGCATTAATTAACAATGCAATTGTTAGGTTAAGAAATATTCTTGTTTAAGTAATAACCCTGATGGGTGATATCACCTTTTCTCTAGGCCTTTGTGAACTTGGTTTGCCTTGGTTTTGGGCATAAAAGAAAACTACAACAAGTTATAATTATGGCCTGGTATCTTTCAAACTTCATATAGAAGTCTACCGGGCAGTCTTGTGTTAAGAACAGAAATTAGGGTATGATTATAACAACCGGGGCATTGAACCTGGGTCCCACAACTGCAAATCTGATACCTCTCCTTCTGATCTAATCAGCTCAAAAGGAAAGGTCAAAAGACTATTATTCATTCAACTCCAACCGTCTGTTCCTGTTATTGGACATCTGTTTTTTTATATACATGGTACAAGCAGCATATGTTTTGTGCCCCCAGGGTATCCATTTATTATCATTTTCTTTCTTTCATTTCTGCATCTTTCAAACTTAAGCCATTACATCCCAGTTGGATTAATTCTAATAGGAGCAATCTCAACAGTGTAGCCATACTGTCTTGTTGTTTCAAAGTGGTGCAGAGCAATTTAGTATAGACTATTTTTAGTATTCTGTTGAGTGTTAGGAAATATTCCTGTCTGCATGCGCATATGATACTATTGAACAGAAAAATTTTACTATTTTAGACTGGATTTTACTATGTATTTATGTATGATAGAGTATTGTTATTTCCATATATATTTATTATTAGCTACATGTTATGTCATCAATATGTCATTACCTGGACATTTGTTAACTTATGTTATTTTCACTGATAGGAACAACTGATTAACTTGAGGACAGAAAATTATGAGCTTAGTTCTCAACTTCACAAGACACAGACAGGTAATTATCTTAATGATAATTGATGTAGGGTTCCCACGTTTTATTTCCTAATGTATGTTAGTATGATGAAAAAACGACAATAGATGTTTGGCAGGAGCCTGATAAATAGAGCGAGGTTCATTGCCGATCTGCATATTTCTGCCCTTCCCTTAAAACTCTAAGTGGAAAGATTACTGGATCTAGTAGCTGTTGATCTGTAGTGTGGCTCAGTTGCCAGCTTCCCATCCTATTTAAAAATACCCTGGGTTTATTATCGTAGGTACCAGTGCCCAAGCAATAGCCTGCTCAAAGAAGCATTGCGTCTTTTGCTCCAAAATAATAATTTGCTCCAAAATAATAATTGGTGTACTATATTATTGCAAATACTTGTGAGCTCCTTCAGGGCCATTGTACTTGGATTTGTACCTGATTTACCACTGAGTGACCACACTCTTTGTTATGGGCTTTGTAATAGCCCTGTGTAAGTCATTTTGAGTCCTTTTGTAATACATAAGATTTGTTTTGGTTCTCTGAACTTATAAACTGCTGGCTGTTGTGCCTACCTTCAGGGAGTATGACCTGGGTTATTTAGTGTTCGTAGACCCAGGAAAAGTAATGTCAGTTTGAGTACCCCGTGTTGTGTCCCATTTTGAAATTTACTTTAGGGTCAGTAACCCTCTTTATTACCCTGTTTACATTCCCTTTGGTTCAAAACATGTATTTTCTTCCAGTTTAAGGTTTTGGAGGTAAGTAGAAATATCACATGGAGAAAGTAATTCAGGAGTTTGTTATCTTTCCATGTTTTCTTATGTTTTTTTTATTTCAAATTTTTTTACATAGTAGATGAAAACACCTGCTAAATAGCCATGAGCTTTATCTGAACCTTTTAAGGCATGGAGTGGCAGGGAAAGGAGTTGAATGCAAATCATCAAATATATGCAGTCACTTCCTTGCATGTCCTCATGTGTGAAAACAAAGTAGGCTTGGCTTCTGTCTAGTGATCAACAGAAAGGAGCCAAAAAGTACCAGAAAGTGGTTGAAAATAGCAAAAAAAGACAAAGCTCACCAGTGATTTTGAGCAAAATATATTTTTTGTTTAAGAGACGATTCATATTTGATACTCAAACAGTTTATTTCAAGTTTTGTTTGACTTAATCTATAAAATCACTTCCATTCTTATGGATGCTTTGAAGGAAATCATAAAATCTGCTCAACATTCATCATGATGTCTGTTAAATCGATTAAAGGTCAACAGCAGATTGAGGAATTCGAGAGAGTTCAAAATTTAATTTCTTGGGAGGGCATGTCCCAAATGACAGAAGTTGTAGCGAATCATTTGATTAATTTGAATTCTTCATTCAATCTGGTGCTACTTGCTGACTGGTTTACAGCAACTAATTGTATCATCATTTTAGACACTTGCTGATGTGCCCCACTAAATTTAATGCAACTTTATAGACTCAATATCTTATTACAATGACCATTGTATAGCAAAGCCATTTCATTGGCTGAAACTCCTTTGTCACGAATAATGCAGGGCAAGCTTGAAAATGCCCTGCCAGCAAACAAACATGGAAAAAAGACTGGATTGGACACTCCCTTTAGAACAATAGGCTGCCTATTGTCTGTTGAATTTTAGGTTCATTTTTGGTTTATGTTTAGAGAAAGTCACTACTTGAGCATTCACACTTCTGGCTTTATAACAATGGCAGCTCATGCCATGGAGCACTTTGGGCAATTCCCCTTTTCCCCTTCTGCAGAAGGTAAAGCAGATTGCAAAAAATTGCTCAATAAACACCAAAATCTGTCCACTGTTTACAAAATAAAGCAGCATATCAGTAAATCAATTCTGCTTTTCTTAAGTACGTTCTGCCAGTATCGCCTTCAGACAGGAGAATCTCCAGACTTCATGTTTTGATTAGTTGCTGATTTTTATTGCAATAACGCACTTCATACAATAGACGATTTCAGTGTTATGCCACATGGCCTGCTGTCAACGGCAATCATTTGACGAAGGGGCCAACAATGTGGTCTATGAATAGCATTTCGTATGAAGTGTGTTTTGATATTATTTTAGTGTTTTTTAGGTCTTGTACATTGTAGAATATCATCTCATTATAGTATAAGGAGGGGAGAAACAAAAGGAAGATATTTAAAGAAACTTAACCTCCTTTTCATCAAATTACTTTCTTATGAAGTATACTTGCCATCTCTGGCAGTAAGGTTGGTGTCTGTGTTCACAACACTAAAACAAAACCTCACCAGAGTGAAGTCTTTGATGTAAAGTTACTAACGTGCTGCTCTAGACACTTGATCTTGGCCATTCATATTCTTTTTCTTGCTTCAAGTAGTCAATCTCCATGACTGTCCACTTCATCTTCAGGTTCAGTGGTATTGTAGACTGCAGAAGTGAAGAATCATCATTAGGGGAAGTGTCTTATATGTAAATAGCAGCCTGAAGAAACCTGGAAAAACAACTGGACGGGTGACATAATGGTTTTCAGTGTTCTCACCTCTAGTTCAACAGAAGTTTATTAATGATACCAACACTCAACAAGTGACCATGATGGTCATTTTTTTGAAATTATTTGTACGATTCATTAAAAATATGTTGTTGTTTATTGCATACTTAATGTATTTAATGTTATTTGTTTAGTACAAAATAGGCATAGGTCACCTGTAGGTTGTCCATTTTCCGTTAGTTTGTACTTATTTACTTTTGGGATAGTCGCCACACTGTGCAGCTAGGCTAATATTGCCTGTGGGGATAGGCAAAGTTCTGTCTTTATTTTGGTTTGTTTCAGTTTAAGTTAGCCTATTTTTTGTGATTTTTTTTCAAATTACTATGATTGTTATGGTCCCCTCACGTTCATGGTGTAACTCCCTTTAGTACCTGTCTATCGTTTTCTACTCTCCTTTGCTCTTGTATATTGGATCATTAATCAGAGTTCGTTGGCCCTTTATTATATATATTTCTTATCTTGTGATACTATTGTTGTTCAGTTGCTCTATACGTGTATAAAAGGTTTTCTGCTCTAGTAGTGGTAGTGGTCCTGAGGAAAAGGTCTGTCAGTGGAGTGATTTATGCTTTATCTTACTTGAATTGCTGAACTTGCTAACTGCGCTTACTGCTGCTCTGTGGCTCCCGCCAACAGGGATAATGCTTTGTTGAATAGATTTGTTTCACAGAGTAATTTTTTTAAGGCTATCTGTCTTCTTACAGTTCTCAGTGGCCTTATCGATACTTTCTTCCGACTGTATTCAAAACGACACCAAATGTCTAAGGCATAGGGACTTTATAAGGAAGCTTAAAGCCTTCCCCATCAATCCATGATTGCTGTATCCATTGGCAATACAGCTTTTTTACATTTTCAAAGCACAATAACTTAAAAACTAACTGGAAATTAACCGTCCTTTGTACCAGAACTTTTAATGCTGCAATTGTCTTTGTTGATCCCTTTAACTTGTTGCTATATGCAGTTGATAAGGAGAACCAAAAAGGTCTATTCATTAACTAACAACATGGTATTGCTTGGAGATATTGTGCCTTATTGAAATGTACAGTCCAACTCAAAAGAGATGTCAGTGCCTGGTGGGCTTCGTAATAATTGAAACCACTGTTAAATTTGATATCTTTATCTCCTTGTGTTCTTAGTTAGCAGTTACTGTTCAACAATGTATAGCGATAGGTTTCATAACTTTTGTTAAAGTTTTATAGAGCAAACATTCTGTATTGAAAATTTACTGAATGCCTAGGTTACTGATCATCACAGACCTAAAAGATACATTTGTTCTCATGTAACAAAACTAAAGCAAAATAGGGGCATGACCCCTGTAACTATATTGGGTCACACCCACTGAAAATCCCCCCCTGCCCCCTGCCAATGAAAAACCCCATCAGCTGTCACTGCCTATGATTAGATCTACAAATTATCATCAGAGGTTATCCTATGTTTGAGAAAGCCTTCAATGGGTTGTGACCAGAAGTAGGAAGATGTGAACTATTTTGCATGCTCCTGTACTTTAATTTAGAAACACTAGCTGCCATGCCAATAAAAACTGTTACTGTACATTGTTGTTCAGGTATATAATGTAAATTACTGTGGGCTCCTTCAGGACCAAAGCATATATGTGGGTTTCAAGGTACCCATATATCCCCATTTTGTCACATGCAATAGCCCTGTGAAATATGCGTGGGACTTGTATAATTCCTATATGATATAGAGACTAACTGGTGATGCCTGTACTGTAACCTGGGCAAAGCAATTTAGGTTCATCTGCTCTCTTGCTATTGTTTTGGGTACATCCCTCCTTAAACCCCCAGTGGAATCTATACTGGGTTTGGTAGTTGCCATTTGATGTCGAGGATGATCATCAGGATTAAGACTTAAACTGCATTTTGGCATGACAGCAGCCATTCATCGTCTACACTTTTGGAGTTGATGTAACAAAAAAATGTGATCTTTCATGCTCTCATTGGTCCTTCTTCATCAAACCTGTCCCATTTGAGATAATTTTTTGTACCCCTCTATTGCTGTAAACCAGCTTCCATTGGTCTTTTGTAATCTGTATACCATTAAATACGCATTACCTTAGCTAGATAATGGTTTGATTTATTTCTAAATATGTTAATGGCATAGATAGAAAAACTATGATTCTAAATAGATATGATCTTTAACTGAAAACGTTGATCATGCCGTGTAAACAATTGTTATTCCTTGTAGAAAGGCTGAAAGCATACGTGCACAATGATGGATTGGTCATAGAGGTGTGACAATGTGTAGTCAAAGTGGAATTTGAACTTGTTTACTAAAGGAAATTAGCATATAAAAAGTTTTTTTCTGTTTGTTGTTGCCTTCCCTTTGTCCAATTTGGCCACAAAACAAAGTAGCAGAAGAAGTACTTACCAAGAATGCCCTTTCTTTTTACTTTTTGTAGTAAGAAGGTTTGAAAACTGAGAACTAAGAGTCGTGTTACAACATTTTCAGTGAGGCTGTGGCATCCTTTGTTTATAAGATCAAGGTGTGAATTTTGCTCATAGTAAGATCAG
>JANTCA010004483.1:0-10203 GCA_024741275.1 Chironex yamaguchii
TCTATCTATCTATCTATCTATCTGTCTGTCTGTCTGTCTGTCTATCTATCTATCTATCTATCTATCTATCTATCTATATATCTGTCTCTCTATCTATCTATCTATCTATCTATCTATCTATCTATCTCTCTCTATCTGTCTGTCTATCTGTCTGTCTATCTATCTATCTATCTATCTATCTATCTATCTATCTCTCTGTCTGTCTATCTATCTATCTATCTATCTATCTATCTATCTATCTATATATGTATCTGCCAATAGCTCAATCATCCATGTTTATTAAATATATATAAACTTCAAGAAATAACACTCTTTAACGTTTCGAATAATTCTGAGAAGATGTAGTAAAATATATGTAGTATAAAAGCAGGAACCTCACTATTGGTTTGGAGCGAAAAATGTTCCACCTTCGAATTTCAGCCTAATGTGTCTTGCGACGAAGGAGTGGCAAAGTTAAGGTTTTATACTTTATCTGAAAATACATCCTCTGGAAAAATTCTCTACAATTTGTATCTGACCTTGAATACTGTTGACCAATGTTTGCATATCAATGACGAATCTGCCTTTGCCGTTATATGTGAACATAGATCAATCTTATTTAGCTCCACGGTTTACATTTTCTTCACTCGGCTTTAGCTAATTACTTTAAAGTGAACTTTCTTTCACAATTACAGGTTGTCTACTTTACAGCAACATTTCCGTACGTAATCCTTGCAGTGCTCTTAGTTCGTGGATTGACTCTTGAAAATTCGTTAGAAGGAGTTATTTTCTACATCAAGCCAAATTTTACAAAAATTGCAGAACCTCAGGTAAGTTTTTTTTTCAAAGATGTTTCCATTCAGTTACTTCCATATATTTAGAGGGCAGTTTGATACAGATGCTCAACAATAAACATTTCCGATATTTAGTTACTTCAGCGATAATTGTAAATTTTAAACTACAAAGATAGTATCAGAGTAATATAAATCATCATAGAAGACAACATTTATCAAAAACATCAACAAGATATGTGATCCATTTTTATTGGTACAAAATGTTGTAAAGGCTGTTGATTGGCCGGAGGACAAAGACAATGTGGTTGCTTGGGGTCATTCTCGAATTCGTGGAAATCTAGAAAAAGTGGTGATAAGTTTTGTCTTTCAATTATCCTTGAACGAGTATACAAAAGAAACACAATTTACTATCACTGATTCTGTTGAAAAATCGAAGCCTAATATCAGTTCCTCTGGTTACATTCCGCGCCAGTTATCTCCTGAATAGCTGTCTTATTCTCGTAATTATGTTCAATTTCAAAAACACGAAGTCTCTGCTGCATCGCCATTTTCCTTATTTAATTAACTTAAGATACATCACATTAAAATTATCCAGCATTATTTTTTAAGCTCATCAACTGCATAATCAAGGAGAATGAGGGAATTCGGACTCACTTTGAGAAAAAGAGTCCATGAGATTGGCATTAAAATGCATTAAAATTGCTTAAAGTAACTTAAAGGGCTTGGTCACAGAAATATCCTTAGAGTTAATCTCCTAGGTATCCAGATTTGTTAATGCTGCGTACACCAATAAGCAGAACGGAGACTTTAAAATTGATAAATGTTATTATATTAATCAAATAAGGATTAATACTTCCAGGTATCCAGTGACAATACACTTTGTGTTGTGCATAGTCAATATGCATTTCAATACATTGTGGATTCTTTCAATTATATGCTGTTTTACGGTGTCACTTATACAACTATCGCTGTGTACTAGCCATTTGAAACTGCATTTCCTAGGCTGACACTGTTATAAATTAGAGTATTCAAAACCAACAAAATTTCATGTTACATTAGACGCTAAACTTTCAAATGTATGATCCTCTGTGAGAACAAAACGTTTTCTTGTATTTGCAAGTACATTGTAAGGTTTTTATCAATTATCGATTTATTGCCTATACATTTTGTTTTTGTTCAGGTTTGGGCTAATGCTGGAGGTCAATTATTTTATTCTCTTGGGCCTGCATTTGGTTCTCTTCTGTCTTTCGCAAGTTACAACAAGTTTAATAACAACTGTGTCAGGTATGATTTCAACTATCAGATACACCATTCTTCTTAAATTAAGGGTTTTTTCAGTTGGATGGCGTTTAACATGTAAAACATTTGCTTTGCGTTTCCAATACATTTTACAAGGTGATGGTTATGGTATAGAAGTTAAAATGTTTACTAAATCGTTACCTACAGGGGTTTAAATTGCATTTTTTTTGTCGCACTTTCTACTCACTTTTGTCCGTTTCAAGTTATAACACAGTCAGCAAAAATCAAGGTAGGCGAATCTGACATCATATTTGTAAACAGAGTATATTAATTTCAGTGAAGAGACGCAAGTCTCATGTTATGCTTTGATTTAGGGAAAAAGTATATGTATCTGTCGCACATGATCGATATTTTTTTGTTGTGTGTTTGTGTCTTTGTTCTGGAAAGCACCACTTCTCATACCCATTCCTTCTTCAAATATTGCACTGGCCTGATCAAATTTCTTTACTTGAGTTCCTCTTCACACACCCCTTTATTTAACCTCGATGTCCGGCATTAAATGTTGCTATGTTTCCTTGTACAATTGAATCTATCTAAACAACTACGATAATCATACTTAGTGTACTGCTTTTCATAAGAAAATCATCCTCCATCATTGTGCACTTCAATTCACACTACCTGGTTACTTTAATGAAATTACGTTTAGCATAGCATATGTATTCTATTTTTAAATGCAGTATGCAAATTAAAGCACCAGGAGCCTGCCCTAAGGAAGTTGGGGTCTGACTGCCAGTTGTTCACCATCTTAACTGTAGGCGTTACTTAGACACGATTTGCCTGGCTTTCGAATTTGTGTAATGGAAACCGGTCTCATTATGGGAAAGCATTCCTAACTGATACAAAGGCCTCTTAAAATCATTTTCTAGATGCTATCGCTGCAAGCAGAAATGTATTTGTGGGGAAATAGGAAAGTCCTTCGCTTTTTGTGTAGTAAATGATAAGCAATAGTATTCGTAAGAAAAAGTCGTAAAATCATTGTTGCACCTGTTGCACATACCTGTGTTTGCTGGCTATTATCAAAAAGTGCTGCTTTTACTTAACTGCGAGTTCCATCTCCCAAGCTGAAACTTTTACAAATGAGTAGACCATACTATTTGCTACTTGCTATTTACATACGACGGTGGACAGTAAATATGAAGGACAGTATGTGGTACCAAGCACTTCCCCGTTTTGTAATAACATTTTGTGACATGGTAAACCAAATCTTTTCATTTTCATATTTCACAAGTGATACTATCATACTTGAGATTTGTCTGCCTCTCGTGTGGTAGTACGCTTTGACGGTTTGCAATACACAACAGTGTTAGTTTGGAAAAGATTCGGAAGTCTGAGACAAAGGTACTGTATGGTCTATCGAGGATAGAATTTACGAGTTAACTTATAAGGGGGTTGAATTCAGGTAGAATTTCACTTGTGGATATTATTAGGTTTGCTGTATCAGAAGATTCACATACATGTCTTTTTACGATCTTATCGGAATGACACAACTGATGGGCTACATAGGAACATCTTGTCTAAAGTAGAAAATTATATTGATTGCAAAATTCATTTTTGATTGAAACAAAAATATTTCTATAAACTGTCTTTACTAGACAAGCTTGATAGCGGAAAACCGTAATACCAAAAAGATGGACCGAATTGATTTGAAACAAAATTAAACTTGTAAAGGTACACATTAAAGAGTTAGTGTATACTTTTCCTCTGTTAAGCGGATACAAAGGTTGGAAGCGTACATTGCTCAAGGATTTTAGTGTGAATCTTTTACAAGCTCACAGAAGACCGATTTAGTCTTCTATTGAAGCCACTTTGTTTAAGCTTTTAATATTTGATTTTTGAAATCACGCTACTCACCATCTAAAACCAACGTCTGCTTAATGCAGGAATGATTAGAAGTAACGTTGACGTATGAAGCAGGGTCTCTGCACTGCAAACCTAACATATTTAAGCTCATTAGCTAATACAAAGAACGGAACAACTCTTGTCATTCAATCTTGGTGTATAGAAACGGCATGTATTTGTCCTAACAGGGTATCTGTTTATCTCTATTTGTGCAAGTTTCAGTTAAATTTACAATAATGTAATGCAACGAGGCCAGTGAATAGCAAATAGAAATTTGTCAAATTTACCGTCCTTTTGAAGAGGAAACGAAGCCACCTACAAGGTCGAAATACTACATTCACTTAAACCTATTTGCAAATGAAATTGTATGTTTTTGCCAAATTCGTTATAGGAATAGGTCATTCATAAAGCATATTCTGCAATAGATTGTGTTCTTTGTGCCCCTACTGTGGTGTACGTCTCACACTACCAAAGTCAGAGAAGATTCTTTTAATTTGCCCACACCAGAATAAATTTCTTCTGCGATGATTTTCATCGCCCAACAAGTGTCTTGTCGAAAACGGAATGCGAGAAAGTGTTGTCAATTGCCCCAGCCCCCTGATCTCCAGCAGTTCTCGTTCTAAACCAATTTCATCTGTATTACCGAATTCGCATTAGAGATCATACCGTTACCTTAAAGGTAATGATGCATCTTAACGCGCGCTTTCTTTCTCTTTGCAGGGATGCCGTAGCAATTGCCTGTGTTGATTGCTTCACTAGCAGTTTGGCTGGTGTTGTCATATTTAGTGTTCTTGGCTTTATGGCGGGAAAACTGAACTCTGACATCCAAGATGTCGTTGACTCAGGTATCCTGATCTCAATTTGTTTCGTAAAGTACTCGCTGATTTGTAAATGATGCTTCCTGATTTATTTTATGTATCCAGCTGCTTGTACGGCTTATCTCCACCGAGTATCTTGCGTCTAAACGTCGGTGAATATGTGGATCACGATTAACATCAACACTTATTAATTAAATGTTTATTTGACACATGCACATACGATTCCACACACATTTACAGGGTATTCAGTTTTGCAATTGCTGAATGACTTTGAATTTCTTTCTTTTCCTTCCTCCTGCTCTTGGTCTACTTTGTTGGCTATAACTTTCAAAACGGTAACGATCGTTTGCACTCTTGATGTGGCATGTCTCGCAGGCATAGTACCTGTCTTAAATCTTTTTAAATAATACTTGTCAGAAAAGCATTGGGGAAATGTAAAAGACAGTTGGATTATTGTCTCGTACAGCGAAGTAATGCATTTTTTAAGAACAAACGCCCAGTGTTGGCTTTTCTTACGGCGATTATGAATCAGATGGTTGAAGTACTAAGGTATACTTCGTTGGGGTGCTCTTGACATTAATTCGTTTCAAGCCGAAATCAGTCCTAATTCCCGAAACAAGGACAATTCGTTATCTTGGAATTTCTAAACCTTAGCTGATAGTAGTCTACACATCAGGCAGGCGTTTATTATCTACCATACCTTACAGTTATTATAATTTTATAATGAAAGTATTTGATTTAAATATGATGATAAAGAAAGTATGAAATGTCTTACAGAGTGCATGTTTATCGGTATATCATGATTATACAAGAGATGACAATGTAATTGTTTGCTGACAAAGATTGCAAAATTTTAATCTGCTGCTCTTGCGTTGTTAATTTGTGGATTAACTATTAACAAACTACAAAAATATTAATTCAAGTTATCTTCGTTTCTCGCAGGACCTTCCCTTGCTTTTATTGTCTACCCGGAAGGAATATCTCAGATGCCTGTCTCGACCCTGTGGTCCCTGTTATTTTTCTTTATGTTATTTACCTTAGGCCTAGACAGTCAGGTATGTGCTCTTTGGTACATTTGATGTCATGAGTCAAAATATAACTACGTTGTTTATTTTCGGGGACATTAGTGAGTCAATTGTGAATTGTAGTCTGTTTACATCTGTAGCGTGCTACCGTGATTTCTATTTTTTCTCGCCTTTGTAACTTGGTAGAAATTAACATCTATAAACACCCTTCTCACATTTTGATTATTTAATCCTGAAGAGCTTAGAAAAGTGGATGATTTTTCAACGGAGAGGTTTGGTCCTGTTTATACGAGTCCACTAGTGAGATCTCATTTCTTTAAGAAATGAACAAGAAAATTGGATTTCATTAATATGAACAAGCAAGCCAACCACGGTAACAGGAACCCACCACAGCACTGCGGAATTATCGATAGACAGCATGGAAATTTCTCGGTATTAACACTCGAATCTGAGATGCAGGAAAGTGCGCAGGGGCGACCTTCTCAAAAAAATGTCTTATTTCAAAATGTCCACAATTTTTGACACTTGCCTAATTTCTGTCTTCGACAGGCAGAATGGAATTTCTCCATGTAAACACGCAGGTGAAATCTGTCCACCTACCGAGCCAGTCTATTTTCATAATGTCCAAGTGATCAATAGAGACAATTATTTCTGATAGTGCTTTAGGTGATCCTCCTGTTTCTCAAAAATACTTACACTGTTCATTTGCATAAAAATCAATCAGTAATAAACAAAGGCAATAACCTTGAACCAGGAACAAAGACCAACGGAACTTTTTCGACATAACGACGACTTCAACGTCGAGGCAACAATGACAGAAATATGATTGTAGGATTGGCCGATGGCAATTGAGACAGCTGCTTCTGATATCAAATCATTTGATGCATCTCGGCGAAGGCTGTTTGAGGATGCAGATGACACCCACGACGATGCCGTGCAACTATGATACGGGATTAGCACTGTTGTGATAGCTAATTTCCATGACGAAAGAACGACAGAATGATACTCGATTACGTCATAGCTACTCAACTCAAGGCAAGGAAATTCAAATTTTGATAAAATACGGTCTTATCCTGAATATGGAGCATAGCATTTTGGACTCTGAAAATTCAATGTTTCTTTCGGAAAATGCGTTGATTTTTGAATATATCTTAAATTTGAATTGACGTAATTCGCACATTTTTAATTCCTTTCTATCCTTTTTATTATCATGGATTTCTTTAATGATATTTCAACTTTTTTATACTGCTTTTATTCTGTTTGTAGTTTGGAATGATGGAATGTGTTGTTACAAATTTGATAGACGAGTATCCTAAATACCTTCGAAAATATAAAGAAATTTTTATCTTAGTTGTGTGTTCCATTACCTATTTATTGGGACTTTCCATGATAACTCAGGTAAGGTGAATTCTTTGTCTAACAACATGTTTCTTGTAATCATGTGTCTTACAACTTCATTGTAAGCGGAAAGGCTTTTGAAAGCAAAGGATAGTCTGTGATCTCTTCCATAAATATGGAACGTGGTATAGCATGTGCTATCATCCGATAGAGGATGTTTCCCGTTTTCCACCAAGATCTGCTAGAAATTTCTCATTGGTAATTTTGTAGAATAAGCGGACAGTTGCCACATTACATCTGAAAGTCAAAAGTAACATTAATATTTGTTTATTTCAATATCAAAATTTTTATATCTGTGTTATTTATAGTCAGCATATGTTGCACATATGGATCGTTATCTTCCTCAAAAGGGTGGTAAAGCTGCAAATTTATTTCATTTTATAGTTATTTACTAGCCTCAAGGCACTACAATTTTGTGAATCGTTTATATGCTACACGGAGCCCAGTATTCCGTGTCCATCAAAAGAGAATGTTGTACAGTCTGCACTTCTTTCCTATGCAGTGAAAGGCAGCGGAGTGACAAACATTGAACTACTTAATTAATTTCTCAAGCTAAATATAGAGTAAGGTCTGGATTTTTCCTGGAGATGTCTTGACCAAGAACTAGATTATTAATTTCCATAATCAAAAATTTGTTTAATTATGTTAATTTCTTGATCTTTTTTCTACATATATTTCCTCGTGTCAACACGTTTTAGTACTTAGTCACATTCATACCTGCGTGTAAACGAGGCGTAACATTAAAATACTTGTCTTGAAACTAGAGGGCCTGCGATGCTTGATATCATGGCAATTACATGTTTTGTGGCTCTTCTTTAACTTCCAACACATTTATACCCTGGGAGAGGTGATATGTCGTACTTCTATTGTCAAACATGTGCCAAAGTGTCTAACGCTGATACGGGCTTTAGGCAGATACATTGTGTGGACAGTAGTTATGCACTGAAAGTTGCAGTTTATAGTAAACTCTACGAACGCAAAGAACTTTAATGGAGATTACACGTGAGATCCCAGCTCATGTAAAGAGAGACCAGCAACAGCGACTGTGTGCTAGGAAGAGACTGGCGTATTACACGAGTGTGCTCTTAATCAGTTAGCCACAGAAAGAGCGTTCCACGTGTGCCAGTTCTAATATGTACCAGTTTTGTAATATGTTTTGCCAGATATCGGTTCAATCACTTCCTTCGCTACATTGTCTGCTAAATATGATACCTGTACTCCATTTAGGTGGCAACAAATGTCTGACTGAAAGTATTCTTTTATTTTTGTCAGTAATAGGATGTAAATTCATCTTTCAAACGAATCATAAAGCCATTAATAAGCCCACTGTAACTAAGTGCCTAATTACATGAGATGAAATAGCCCCTCTAACCTAAATAGCTGCGTAGGCGTTTGTTGTCGCTGCGTAGGTGTTTTTTCAAAAATGAACTTGCTTTCTTATTAGCAATGAATCAATCTGGTCACCCCAGATCTGCAGTTATGTAGGAGGAGATCGTTGCAAAAAGGGATCCTATCATCAGTGTCAGGTGGTCCATCTGACTTAACCGGAACGGATTGCACTAGTGTAAATGAAAATAAATATTCATCCTGCTCATTTTAGCTCAAGAGAGCTGACTCACCTCACAAAAACAGACCCTTTATGCTCAAGGACTAAACTTAGACTTTGACTTCCATGAACCATCATATACACACTTGTCCTTTTTATCTATGATTGCTAACTTTTCCTGTCCATATGTCTATTTTTTACCCCAGTTATTCCTTCTTTCTGTCTTTCCATAGATCTCTTCTTGCCTTTGTGTTGTCCTGTGTCTATATCTTAATTGTTTTCTCTTCGGTGCTAGCTTGGTCCCAGTCCTACATGTCTTTACATATATATATATATATATATCTATATAAAGTAACTGATCAAGACTAATGTCGAAACGTTTTAAATGAAGAGTGTATTTTTTGAGTAAATATATATATATATATATATATAGTATCTCAACAGACACAGTACTTTTCATGTATTTGTCAAGAGTGGAGCGTTACCACAATAGCTGCACATAATGGTACGGAGGTTTGAGTGTTGGCTTTTGAGTCTGAGGGTTACAAGTTCGAGCCCGGTCAGCTCACTTAGTGCAGCTGTTGTGGTAATGCTCCACTCTTGATATATATACCTTAAATATGTGACGCATTTGATTATTTATGTTTAATAGATGATAATGTTCTTGTTTCTCATGATAATGTTCTTGCTTCTCATGATAATGTTTTTGCTTCTCATGATAATGTTTTTGCTTCTTGTAGGGTGGTTTATATGTCTTCAATATGTTTGATTATCAATCGGCTGGGATTTCGCTTGTCTTCATTGCATTAATTGAGATGATCACTATAGGCTGGTTTTATGGCACGGACAGATTGGCAGCACAAATTGAGCAAATGATTGGACATAGGCCGTCTTTTTGGTGGACTCTTTGCTGGAAATATTTTACTCCTGCTGTCTTAACTATTGTGTTTACATTCAGTATTATGGGTTGGAGTGGAATAAGTTACCGTGGTTACGTTTATCCTCAGTGGGCAGAGCTAATTGGTTGGTTGGTTGCCGCCGTAACTATGGTCATGATTCCATTGTTCGCTGTGATATCTCTTATTCAGACACCAGGAACCCTTCGTGAGGTGTGTACTACACGAGCGTTCAAATTTCTTTGTCTTTTTCAGTATTTTTACCTTCGCCAAAGAGGTTATGATTTTTGCTGGTGTTTATTTGTCTCTTTGACCGTCTCTCTGTCTGTTAGGAAAATAACTATAAACGTTTTGAACTTAACCTGTTAAAATTTTTGCGTATGTTGGTATTCTGAGTGGCTGAAGCTGATTTTTTGAAATGATCCAGATCAAATCCTGGAATCGGTAATGTTATAAATCCACAACAATGGAGGAAACACCAATTACCGTGACACCTTTTAGTACAGGTCATTTGGGTATTCGTTTGGGTATTCAGAATACTTGAACAATCTTTTTGTGGTACAAAACTTGAAAATCGCCTTGAAAATTTGCGACATTGCGCTAAAATCA
>JANTCA010004484.1:0-10203 GCA_024741275.1 Chironex yamaguchii
TACTTTCCTTTCTGACGATTCATACTCTGAAGAGTGTCAGACGAAAAAAGCTTTTAAGTATGATTTTAGCGCAATGTTACAAATTTTCAAGGCGATATCTACAATTTATACCATGTAGTTGAATCTGTAGTATTTGTTCTATCTTGTTACTTGTCTACCTTTTACTCTGTTTAGTTGACTTTGTAGAATACACACTCCTACTCTGTAACGTTGGCTTTCAATTAACTCTGTAATGTGTCTTATGTTTCATACACTTGAACATTTTTTTTCTCCTACAATGCCCTTTTTGTGTTTGTGTAACATTGACTCTACTTTTTCTATGACATTGACACAATTTTTTTGGACTTGATCACATTTACACCTTTTGCCTATAATGTTTATGCTCCTGCCATGTATAATCAACCAGTAAAGACTGGTATTCTTCTGTTAATGTTGGAGTGGTTTTATACTGTAGCACCTCTTAGAGCACTTCGATTGACAAAGGGATCATTTAAATCTAACGAGGTTCCTCTTATTTATCCTACAGTTTTTATGGCTACAGAATGTGTGCATCTTTCAGAATGGTCCTTGCTCCTGCTATACTCAAATGGACAGTCACTAATGGTTACAGAATTTTTATTATGCTTACAAAACCCAAGTAAACTTTCACCAGTGAACTGTTTTGTGTTTGTCGTTTCTATTTTCCGATTTGCAATTACAGAACAATTTTTAAAAAACAATGCTATATTTTGTACGCAATTTCACTGTAATTTATACGTGCTAAAAACCACCTTTTTGTGAAAGGAGATCGCTTAGCTGCAGAAACTTCACCGTAAGAAAGAAGACAAGTTGTTGATTGAAATGAAATAATATAAACTCTTGACACGGTCCTTAATCACTTGTTAGCTATTATGTCTGATTCTTATCTGAATTTATTAAACCATGCTAGCAGTTTTTGTGGAGTATGACCGAACGGTAAAAGCCAAGGTAATTTCTTTGTAAATAGGTTCTCGTGAAATTTCATACCAAATGTTACAAAACTTGGGAAAAATATCAGATCCTATATAAGATATAAGAAATCACTTAAATAAATCAAATGATACTTGCTTTGTTTACTTTGAAACATATTCATCAGTTTGTCAACTCTGTACGACATACACTATTTAGCCATTTGCATATAAAATCCTGTTTTGATAATTTGGCATCTACTAAGCATTGTTCCAGAATTTTCGACAAACCCCTAACAGTGTTTAATCCTAGCAGTAATGACAAATTGTGTTTCGTGATATTTGAAGTTTGTGCTTAAGTGGTAATGTCTGATTAAATTTGTCAAAGGAAATACTTATTGTACAAGGGCTTTATGGTAAAGAACTTCTGTTGCAATATTGATGATAAATTTTTTTATTTATTCATTACAAGTCATTCATTCAATCATTGTAAACAGTTTTGAGATGTCTTTTAAGCAAATTAGTTTTCTAGCTAAAAAGATTGATCGCAAACGTGTAACAATGTAAATAAGACATATACCAATACACTTACCGAATTCGAGAATCCCATGTCCGTTTTCTCTTAAACATAGTCAACTCACAGATATCAAGCAGGTATGTACCATCCAATTGCCACCAGTCAAAAAGACGTTTATGTTTGTGCATCCATAATCCATTTTCTGTGCTTGTGGTACAATTACTTCTGTCGATGGTCTAGTTCGTTAAGTTCATGCACCTTAACAATTACAAAAATGACATTTTCGCAAACTGTCCATTCATCCATCCGTCCGTCCGTACGTCTGGCCATCCATCCATCCATGCACGCATTTATCTATCTATCTATCTATCTATCTATCTATCTATATATCTATCTATCTATATTTCTATCTAGGTCAGCAAGAAATTTTGTATGGAGTGTAATTGTATTTACATTTGGATTGTCAGTTGTTGATTCGTATAAAAACTGAACCATCATCTGATTGATTGAGCGCTTGTTCATATTATTTATGTTACTCACACAGAATCACAAAGGCTGTTCTTGAGAAGTTGCTGACAATCGATTCGAACTGAATTTTGGATTCCACTGCACATCTTCAGAGTCCTGCGACGACACTGTCTATATATCTACGTAGCTAACTAGCTATCATTCGAGGCTTTGCAGGTATTTGTGACCTGATGGAGAGATTTGCTCAAAACAATGCAAAATAATTACATAGCAAAACAATCTTCTATATGTCTGCCAGTGTATCTATTGCCGCTTTGCGCATGTCTTGTAACTGGCCGACAGTCAAATTTCCTCCAAATGCCTCACTATAGCCTCGACATTTGGGGCATTTTGTATCAGATTTAATAACTTGCAAGTTTTAGCCTTATTTTACTGCATATCTCTTTTATAGAGAATGAAACAATCCTATATATGTCTGCCAGTCTATGTAGTGTTGCTTTGAGCTATGTTTTCAAATTCCCCCAACATCGCATAAATTTTGTCAAATTGTCTTACTTTAGCCTTGCCCTTTTGGCAAAGCTGGATTACTTTCATTAGCTTGTTCTCGGCTTTTTTTAAATTCAGATCCCTCTTATACAAAAAGAAACAGTCATATATATTTCACCGAAAGTATGTAGTGTTTGTTTTGGGTCGTGTTTTCAAATTCGACAAAATTCGTCCAAACTTGTATCATAGTTCTCTACAAAAGGCTTGCCTTTTTTGGCAACTTTGGGTCATTTTTATTAGTTTGTCGTCTGTGGACTAATCTTACCGCATATCTCTGTTATACTTAATCAAACGATCATATATATGAGTGTCAGTGTATATAGCGTTGTTTTGCGCCATAAGTTCAAATTCGACAAAGTTGTTCTAAATTATCTCAAAGTATTTTACTTATACATTTCATTTTTGGCTACTTTTGGTCATTTGTATTATATTGTCGTTATGGGACCAATTTTACCCCATATCTCTATTATGCCTAATCAAACGGTCACATATATGACTATCAGTGTTTATAGTGTTGTTTTGCGCCATAATTTCAAATTCGCCAAAGTTGTTCTAAATTATCTCAACGAACCTTACCTTACCTTGCCTTTTTGGCCATTTTAGGTCACTTTCATTAGCTTGTCGTTTTCGGACTAATATTAACCACATTCCTCTACTGTACCTAATCATACCTAGGCATGTATATGACTGCCAGTGTGTATAGTCTTGTTTTAAGCCAAATTTTGAAATTTGCCAAATAGCGTCCAAATTACCAGAAAGTGACCTACTAAAGCCTTGCCTTTCTTGACAGTTTGACTCACTTTCATTAGCTTGTAGTTTTGGCCTAATTTCACTATTTTTTCGTTTACACAATTAAACAGTCATATACATGTAAGCCAGAGTATATAGTGCTGTTCTGCGTCGTGTTTTGAACTTTGCCAAAAGTCGTCCAATTTCGCTCAGAGGGCTTCAGTATAGCCTTGACTTTAGTATAGCCATGTTTGGTCACTTTCATTTGCTCGTTGTCTTCGGCCTAATTTCATGGCAAATATCTCTTATGCCTAATGATACAATCTTATATTTGGCGGCCAGTGTATATAGTAATGTTTTGCGTCATGTTTTGGTATTCGCCAGAGGGGTTTTAAATATTAAAAGAAATTTGTCATCTTGTAAATTTGTTTTGCGATTATGGATGAATGTAGCTTAAAGGTTAGTGAACATGTCTTTGCAATAGTTACTTTCAGTTTTAGGGAGGATCTGGTTTTTCAATCAGGAATAAACGCGACTCTTTGCATCATTGCTAATGTTTCTTATGCAGCCAAAAGTAAGCTGTGATATCAGCCTTGTTTTGCATCATTGGTGTCAATGCTTCAATGCTTCTATTTGACAAAAACAGTGCAAAGAAAAAGTATTAACAATGCTCTCTTTTGTTAAAAATGATCAAAGGCAGTGGAGTGGAAAATCATATGCAGCAACTGCAACGTCTAGTTTTCATCCTGTTGCTCATTGATGCGTAAAACAAGTCTGGTCTGGACAAGAGTGGCGGAAAAGGAATGGAGATTATGAAGATCATGAAATTCAAGATTCAAAGTCTATAACAGCTTGGAAATGGTAAGTAAATCTATTCAGTTGCTACTTCATGTGTTTTAGCTATGTTTTTGCTTTGAATTTGTATGAAAAAAGCTTGCTTTCTCATGCATCGTTGTGGCAAAGAACATGTGCTTCATTCGCTTCCACTTGACTGAATACACTCGAACTCTGGCCCCAGAAACGATCTTGTTCTTCTCGCGAAAACGATCTTGTTCTACGCGTAAGTCAACAAATTATCAAAAAATGAACGAGAAAGAGTTGATGGATAGATGCAAGAGTGTATTTTGCTTTCAAATGATAAATATGATTCCTTTCCACCATGATCTTGTTTTCATTCAGCCGCGTTCATCTGACAGAGACACGTTGCATTGTCTCTGTAGGAAGTGTTCCTTAGTTGAATTCCAAAAGTGAACAGTGGAAGAGAGTGGTGCAATGTACAATCACTGATGACTTTCCTCAACACCTTTGCCAATATTTAAAGAATGTAGTGACACGCAGATTTAACTATTAATATAAAGTCTATTGCCACATGTCTGGCGAAGTATCTGCATCAACTCTTCTAGCTTTTTGCAAGGAATAGTTTACCATTACCAACAAACTAGGTAGATATATATTTCAATTGTCTACAATAGTACAAACTGTTTAATGTTGACGGATTGAAATTTTGAAAGTGAAAAATACATCTAAAAGCAAAAAGAAAACTTGCAATAATTATAGCAAGTATGTTACGATATTATTATCATTTTAGTAATTACATACTCTACATTTTTGTGTTAACATGAAAATATATGCGATCAAGATATATTTTAAACTGAGTCTCAGACCTATTTGATATATTCAATTTATAAAAAATATATCTGAAAGCTACTAAATATGAAAGCTATGGCATCAATTTATATGCAGTTATTCTATAGAAACTTTAAACATCATAAATATGATGGCATTGCTATGCGTAACATGATAAGCAAGTTGACTTGGCCATTTTACTTATTGTAACAGTATTATTCATCTTTCTTTCGCTTATGATTTCTGTAACCAATTATGAATTTACGGAAATATACACGAAAGGTGTTAATCAATAATTATGATACTTGCAAAAACAACAGTCAAATGCATTATAATTCGGTATGGCATCCACTAATAACATTGCACCAAGATTAACGTAAGAGATGCAAATTGAAATCCAGTTCTAATGATAATATTATTGCTACTTCCGGCAACTAACCTAGGCATCTTAAGTAGATCCCTTTTGATTTCATGGAGAATCGAGGAACATACACTTGCGGTGGCCTTGGCAATTGCATTTATGGGCTTTTCTTCTTTAAGGAAAACCACTAATCCCATAAAGAGAAGAATTTCTACTGCTGCCTTTCAACAATAATCATACTTGGGGTACTTTGGAAAAGTTAAATAAATCTACTTCCAAAAGACTTCAGCAAAAGCACAATTGTCTCCAATCCTCTGACAAAAAACACTATAGATTTTGAAGAGTACACCCTTTGGTGTTGCATATAAATACAGACATTTCTAGGGTACATCCTAAGATCAGACTACAGCAATTAATATGCAAGGTAACTGATTTGAGATTTCTGTGAGCTTGAACACGTCCTTCTGCTTAGATACAAAGTAGTAGATGCCAGTGGATAATGGGATTGACTTACCCGACCTGAGCAATTGCAAACATGGGCTGTACTGCCTTAACTAAAACATTTAGCTTACAAAGAGAGGACCATCTGCTGTTGTCTTTCCACGCAACCAGACCCGGGGTATATCCTATGATCAGATACACACAATTGCCATCCAATCTAAATAATTTAAAGCTTTTAAGGCCTTGCATAAAATCCGTATGCAATAGTGGATGGTTTAACATGGTAAAAAAAGTTGGAATAAATTTACTTGCAAAATACTTCAACAACTACACACATGGGCTGTACTCCTTAAACAAGAAACAGCTAGCGTTCAGAAAGAGGGCCCTCTGCTGTTGTCTATAAGGACAAATAGACCTGAGGTACATCGTAAATTTATTCCAAGGCAATTAACATTGTAGGTGACTTGTTTAACTTTTCTAAGGGCTTGCATACAATCCTCCTGACCTGGAGTACATCCTAAGGTGAGGCCTGTTTAAAGTCGAATTGAAAGCAGGATTGAAATGCCAACGATATTGTGATGGATTCTCTTCCAAGTGATCTCCGATAGTTAAAATATGCTCTCCTTCTTTTTACTGACAACCACAAAGTTATGAACGGCTTATTGCCGTTATCTATTAAAATATCCAAACCTGGGGTACACCCTAAGATTAGTTCAAAGCAATTGATACCCAAGGAAAATGATTCACGTTTTCTAAGGGATTGTATAAAACCCTTCTGCTTACTTGTAAGTTCGAAATGCCCAAAAATTGGGATGGATTTACCCACAAGCTTGTAATTGCACACATGTGCTCCGCTCCGTTGGCTAAAAGCCGCTAAATTATAAAGAGGGGGCCCGATGGGGTTTCTTACCTACACCATCAGAAATAGGATAAGTAATATTTTCAGGACAAAGCAGCTAATATCTTGGGAAATTAAAACGACTCCTCCTTGGCCTTGTACGAACTCCTTCTCCTTAAGTATAAGGTTTTAAATACCAAAGGGAGTTGGGATAGATTAAGTTGGAAGATAACTCAACAACGTCTCTTTTACAGAAAAATACCAAATTATAAACAAAGGACTCAATATTGCTAAGTACATAAACACCACTAGCCCTGGGGTACATTTTAAGATGACTTACTACTTATAAACTACTTACTAACCGAGCTAACGTATTTAGTATTTCTAAGGGCCTATTCATAAGGCTTCTTCCTAATTACATGATTTAAAATCCCAGAGGGAGTTTGGACAGACCTGCCTTGATGACAGCTCAGCACTTGACCACATGTGCTGTGCTCGCTTTACTGAGGTAGGCTTAACGAGACCACCCCATACCCAAATTTGGGGTACTACATAAGATCTGTCCAAATAAAGGAATATTAAACAAACCAACGGCCGGGGTACATTGCCTTGTCATGAACAGAGGGCCCTCGTTTTTCTCGTTAAGGAAAACAAGCTCTGGGGTACAATGTAAGATGACTCAATACCACATACTATCCTACGAAACATATTTAGCCTTTACAAGGACTTCCAAAAATATGTCTGCTTATTTACATTACTTTAAATGCTAAAGGAGATTTGATAAACTTTCCTTGAAGACAACTCAGCACCCGAATAAATGTGTTGCACTCCCTATTCTGAAAAGGCTTAATTGTAAAGAAAGGGTCCCATACCCACCTTTGGGATACGTCCTGACATCAGTTTAAATGAATTAATACTAAAACAGCACTATCTAGGGCACACTTTCAAATCATGAACTGTTGTTCCCTATTAACCCAACAAGATTTGAGGTATCCAGCCAATTCATGAACAGAGAGCCCACTTTTGTTTCCTATAAAGACAAAAATTTATGGGCGGCATTCTAAGATGACTGCAAACCACTTACTATCCAAGGAAACGTATTTAGCATTTCTGAGGGCTTGTATCAAATTTTTGTTGCTTATTTATATGGTTGCAAATGCCAAAGGAGATTTGGATAGGCTTTGCTTGAAGAAATATCAGAAACCGAACCCCTGCACTGATCCCCTTTTACTGAAAAGTGCTTAATCATGGAGAGGGCCCCAGTACCACATCTGGGGTAAGTCATAATATCAGTCCAAATGAATTGATGATAAACACAGCAACCTCTTGTGTATATTCCCAAATTATGTGAGGGAGGCTCACTTTTAGTCCCTACATAAACACCAGAAGACCTGAGGTAAATTCTAAGATGACTCTAAACCGCTTTCCATCATAGGTAAATTACTTTACCTCTTCTAAGGGCCTGTTCATATGGTTTCGTCCTAATTATATGATTTGAAATCCCAAAGGGAAATTTGGATATACTTCCCTTGATGACAACTCAACACTTGACCACATGTGCTGTGCTTGCTTTACTGAGCGGAGAATAAGATGGTGTGCCTTACCCACATTTGAGGTACGTCCTAAGATCCGTCCAAATGAAGAAATATTTAACAAAGCAACGACCGGGGTTCATTGCCAAGTCATGAACAGAGGGCTCTGGCTTATCCCTTTAAAGAAAACAAGCCCTGGATTACAATGTAGGATAACTCAATACCATTTGCCATCCTACTAAACTTATTTAGCCTTTCCAAGGAATTGTATAAAAATTGTCTGCTTAATTATATTACTTAAAATGCCAAAAGAGATTTAATAGACTTTCCGTGAAGACAATCCAGCACATCAATAAATGTGCTGCACTCCCTATCCTGAAAAGCTCTTAATTGTAAAGATAGGGTCAAATACCCACCTTTAAGATACGTCCTGACATCAGTTTAGACGAACCCATTATTATTAATTCATTTGGACTGATGTCAGGACGTATCCCAAAGGTGGGTATAGGACCCTCTCTGTACAATTAAGGCCTTTTCAAAGTAGGGAGTGCAACACATTTATTCGGGTGCTGAGTTGTCTTCAAGGAAAGTCTATCAAATCTCCTTTAGCATTTAAAGTAATGTAAATAAGCAGACATATTTTTGGAAGTCCTTATAAAGGCTAAATATGTTTCGTAGGATAGTATGTGGTATTGAGTCATCTTACATTGTACCCCAGAGCTTGTTTTCTTTAAAGGTATAAACGAGGGCTCTGTGTTCATGACTTTGAAATATACCCTATACACTGTTGCGATTATAGGCTTCAAAAGTGGGCCCTGGATATCTAGAATCGTGTTGTGTTAATATGGAACAACAGTGGGGGCTCTGTTCATGATTTGAAAGTGCACCCCAATTGGTGCTGTGTTTATTATTTATTCATTTTGACTGATTTTATGACTTACCCCAGATGTGGTATTGGGACCCTTTCTGTATAATTAAGGCCTTTTCAGGATAGGGAGTGCAACACATTTCTTCATGAGCTGAGTTGTCATCAAGGGACGTCTATCCAAATTCCTTTTGGGATTTCAAATTATATAATTAGAACGAAAACCTATGAACAGGCCCTTAGAAAATGTAAAATAATTTACCTAGGATAGTTAGTGGTTTGCAGTCGTCTTAGAATTTGCCCCATGAATTTTTACGGACATACCCACCTCTAGGGTACGTCCTGGCATCAGTCCAACTGAATAAGCAATACACATAGCACCATCTGGAGTACACTTCCATATCATGAACAGAGGTCCCACTGTTGTTCCCTGTAAGCACAAAAATTTATGGGGCATATTCTAAGACCACTGGAAACCACTCCCTATCCTAGGTAACTTATGTAGCATTTTTGAGGGCTTGTATAAAAGTGTTTTGATTATTTATATGGTTTGAAACAACAAAGGAGATTTGGATAGGATTTGCTTTAAGAAACATCAGGGACTGAACCTATGAGCTGTGCTCGCTTTACTGAGAAAAGCTTAAGGGCGGGTCCCATACGTACATTTGGGGTACGTCCTCAGATCCGTCCAATCGAAGTAACATTAAACAGATCAACGGCCGGGGTACATTGCCTTGTCATGAACAGCGGATCCTCGTTCGTTCCCTTTAAAGACAATAAACCCTTGGGTACATTCTAAAGTTACTCAAAACTACTACTATACTGAGGAACTTGTACAGCTTTTCTAAGGCCTTGTAAAAAGTCTACTGCTTAATCATATTGCTTTAAATGCATAAGAAATTTTGAATAGTCATTGCTTGAAAACAATTTAGCAATTGAAAACTCAACACATCTGCTTCGTTAGCTTTACTGAAAAGAGTTTGATTATTAGGAGAGTGTCTCATACCCACATTTGGAGTACAATCTAATATCTAACCAAACGAAGTAGTAATAAGCACAGCATTGACGGGGTACATTGCCATGCGAAGATCAGAGTGAATACATTTGTTCCCTGTAAACTCAACAAGATCTAGGGTATCTTGCCAAGTCAGGGACAGAGGGCCCATTTTTGTTCCCTTTAAAGGAGACATTCTAATATGAGTCAAAACTATTTTCAATCTTAGGTAACTTATTTACCTTTCCTAAGGACTTGCATACAAGTCTTCTGTTTAAATATATTGAAAATCGCCTTGAAAATTTGCGACATTGCGCTAAAATCATACTTAAAAGCTTTTTTCGTCTGACACTCTTCAGA
>JANTCA010004485.1:0-10202 GCA_024741275.1 Chironex yamaguchii
ACTAAGTGGGAGCCGACCGGGCTCGAACCTGCAATCCTCAGACTCAAAAGCCAACACTCAAACCTCCGTGCCATCACATATATATATATATATGCTCGTTTATATCACTACGTATATAAAAATAGTGGGCAATGACACAAGAGGAACCCCTCTGAACCACGCATTCGAGATACCAAGGACTTCAAACGTCCTTTACAAATCTTTGTGTCGGAGTAGAACATTTTGCCTGTTGGCTTTGTGATTTGGAGGGTTGAGGGTTCGAGAATTGTCATCCATGTTAAGTTTAAAGAAATAAGTACTTTTAATATTTTGGGATTATTCTTCTTCATGTACTCAAAGAAATTCTACTTAGAAAATATTACGCCGCTTACGTTGTCTTTTGGGTATAATCTTAAATGTTTATAATTATCTAACGTAAATTATTCATCCACATGTAGCTATTGCATTTCTATCTTACTGAAAAGATAAACTAGCTTTCAAGTTTCTAGAAACTCAAATTGTAGATTTCTTTCACACAACCGTAATCAAAAGCCTCATTTTTATCTGGTAAGTCGTTCAGAATATAAAGAAAAAGAATATTTTTCAAATGATTCCTGACTTTCAAATCATTTGATGTAATACAATGGTGTAACGTATTGGGTAGGGCATTTACTTGATTGATGAATATTAAATCACATCGAAAATTTTGCGACATTGCGACAGACATTTATTCTCTGAAGGATGGCAGACAAAAACTCTTTTACTCTAGCTCCATGTCCGTGCAATAGCCCGGTCAAAAAATACTTCAATACATTGTTGTTTAGGTCAATATTGTAAATTATTGTGAGTCCCTTTGTGGTCAAAGAATATAGGTTGGTTTTGAGTTTGGTCTCTACGTGTCTCCATTTTGTGACATACAATGGCCTTGTAAAATATATGTGCATCCATTTTCTGCAGTGTTAATTGTGTTACCAGGGTTGTACTTAAAGTTGCTAGATGTCTTTTATAGTTCATGAGGTGGGACAACTTCCCCGTTTGGTGAAGGGCACTTTACCATCTCTACAACCTCCTTCCAGGTGTTGAAATTACTCTGTCTTAGTTGCTGTCTTGACATCGCACACGACACTACCCCAAGACAATATGGTAGCTACTTGTGCCAGTACAATGACTTGGGCAAATAGATATGCATGAATAAGCTCCTATTTTATGTTGTTCCTCTCTCATTATATTAGAAATTAAGTATTTTCCTTTAAATCCTACCAGTCTACATGACTGATGATAGCCCTGGGGCTCTCCTCCCTTAATTCCTAGTGGAATCATAACTGGATCTATTATCTGTTTAACTACTACTCGATAAAGGGACTACTCTGACTCGGATCCTATCTTTCTCATCCCATAACTTGGGTATGCTTAGGGACAGTGGCAATCCAATAGCCTGGTCAAACAATCCCTAATTTCTTTGCTGCAATCTATGAATGTGTGTGCTATCGTACTGCAAAATTCTTGTTTTCTTTTAGCGCAGTATTGCGCTATCATGACAAAGTGCGCTAAGACAAAGTGCGCTATCATGTCATCTCTTACATCCTCTCGCTTACTTCATCTATCATTCCTGGCGTCTCGTGAGCCCTGCTAGCTCATCTGCTAAACGTTTATGGTTTTTTCAGGGTCTTGTAGTCTATTTTACAGATCTTGCTAATTTCTCGTGCAGGCGTTTTCCCCTCGTTTCTCAAGCGCAGAGATTTCATAATGACG
Organism: Chironex yamaguchii; assembly: GCA_024741275.1. NCBI lineage: Eukaryota > Metazoa > Cnidaria > Cubozoa > Chirodropida > Chirodropidae > Chironex > Chironex yamaguchii. Next base: position 1,732 of record JANTCA010004485.1, read on the forward strand.
ACTGTCAATACTTGTCTAGTGCTTGGCATATAGTACCAGGTACTTTCAAATACAAATACAAATACAAATACAAATACACACAAGCAATTATTCTTTGCAGCAATCTTTCTTGGCAATAAATTACATCACTAAAAATGTTGACGCTAAATTTTACCTATGCAATGTGAGATGGAGTATTTTATCTAAACAGTCATTTTAAAAATCATTTTTCAGTAACTGTTATATATTCGAAAACAAGCTGTTCTGAACTGCCGTGAATTGTGGTATCATTTGCAATCTTAAATTTTTACCGTCTACACGTTACGTTTTGTCTGCACACTCGCCATTGTGAATTATTTTAACATTTCTCTTTTGTTTACATAGTCAACAACTCATGAAATAATGTTTACTTTTAGATTTTCTCTATTTGAAGAGTGCTCTCTGTATTCAAATCAATTATACATTATCTTTTATCCAACACGTAATGTTACGTTATGGTTTCATAGCAAATGATGCTTATTAACTGTCGGTTACAGCCAATAAATAGCTAACACTGAAGAATAGAGATTACAGTGTCGATGCAAGGGGCTGGAATGTATTTAGAGGTACAATAGAGAGCCTTTTGTTTCTAGTAAGCATAAATGTACCCCCTAAACGAACAATCAAATGGTCGGGCCCTAACCTGCCATTTTAAGACACCTGTCCGTCATAGATACGGTTGCACAAGTCAGATAGAATTGGCTGAGACATATAAATACAGAAAAATCGACAACACTGCTAGGGATTGTGTTTCGCTATGAGGGATGAAAGAGTAAATCATTTAGCGAATAAATATTGGCAAACGAATCCTTGGAGGTCCAGTGTCGCTAAAAAGTTTCTTAACAAATTTTAGTCTTCAATGGACATTAAAACGCCTTTGATTCACAAACTTGCAGTGCCGTGGGGCTTGTATATAACTATAAAATAAAGCAAATTTCTAACTTTACTTTCCGTTTGGAAAATATAACGATCCATCCGCGAATTTTCGACCTACAATGCCTTAGTCATTTCCATTCTGTCGCCAAGTTATAGATTTTAGTTATAGTTATAGTTTTAGTTATCAATTTTGATGTCAATGTGGAAATTTACAACCATACACTATACAACTCTCTAGAATACTTCCTAGACAAAAAGCGGTATGAACCATGGTTAGGAGTAATTTTATAACAAGTTAAAATTTCGTTGCGACGCTGTAGCTTCCGAATCGGTCCAGTACTAGAGCAGTTTAAACCCTAGCGATAACAGGATGTGAGAAGCGTCAAAATCCTGCTTTATTTTATACTGTAATAAAATTTAACCGAAGAAAATAAGTGAAGGGCAGTAGCGATGTTGCACTTATAACGGCTGGAGCTAGATGGACAGTAAATTCTCGATAACTCGAACCTTCAAGGGACCAATGAACACGGTTCGAGCTATCGGAAGTACTTCTCTGTGAGAGTATTGTTCAAGAGAAATGCAAAATCAGTACGACTTGACGACTGTTCGAGTTTTCGGATGTTCGAGTTATCGGAGGTTTTCGGTGGTTCGAATTATCCAATGTTCGAGTTATCGAATGTTCTAGTAATCGGGAGTTTACTGTAGCTGTTGTTAGAGGCATCAATTTTGTATTAAATTGCTTCAAAATCAGAGAATTTTTGAAGCAGAAGAGGTCGTTGATAACAATACGACGACTGTTCTTGGTCATGAACCTTTCCTTTAGACTATTTTAGTTTGCTTGATAATTTTCGGTTTTTTCATAGCAGGAGAGTTGTTTAACACCAGAGGTTAAGAATCATACTTCATCGTAAGGAGGCAGTAGAGTATCATTCACAAAGATGGTAAAAAATTTGTCAATAAGTCGCCAAGATGATAATGGAATCCTACTGCAAAGAGCCTCTCGAAAGAACATCAGGTGGCCAATGAAAAAAATTAAGAAAAAATGCCCTCCACAAGGACCAGAACACACCAGCATAGCACGACTGGAATAATCCTACAAAGTTAAACTAGATAGTTCATTTAAACAAGGGCTAGAGAGCTCTTACAAAGAAATACAGAAATTCTTTTTGGGGTACAAAACTTGAAAATCACCTTGAAAATTTCAGGACATTGCATTGAACCATTCTTAAACGCTCTTTTCGTCTGACACTTTTCAGAGCATGAATCGTCAGAAAGGAAAGTATATGTATATGGCAAGCTATTTATACGAAACATGGATCGAAACTAGCCCATCATAAACAAAAAAGACAAAAGAGAAAATGAAAAAACAAAGGATTATTGGAAGAATCCAGGTGAAAAAACAAACTCTTTCTGCCTACAGAGTACTGGTTTTCTTGCTTTAGTGTAGATAGACTCCAATGTAATTAGATGGAAGGACGGTTTAGCTATGTCAGTTATCCGAACATGTTCTTCTTTATACAGTTTGGGGCATTCTGAATTCTCAAGTACATGTTGGCCCATGGCCTATTGTCATTTTCCTGGTTGTTTGTGATCAGATAGTTTCCAGCCAAGTGTACGCCAAGCATCATGCAATAAAAGGCACGAGGGCACGAAGGCACGAAGGCACGGAGGCACGAAGTCACGAAGACACGAAGGCACGAAGGCAAGAAGACTCCTCTTTCACAAAGATTTCACATCTGCATTTAATACTTGGTCCACTGATTAGGGAAACTATGTTTTATCTTATATCTTGTAACTGTAACATTTCTAAACCGGAGAGACTGTCGTCGTCTTGAGAAGGGTGGTAAATTGCAAACTGTTTATCTTACTGCTAATTGCAATACTAGTACTATGGCACTGCATTATATTGAGTCATCATTCTGCTGCATGGCACATTTTAGCATCAGACATGAGCAGGTACCGGCAGTTTTTCTCGAGGTCGTTCTGCCACAATTCTTCCATTTGAATATTAGTTCAAATACGTATGTATGCATTTGAAGTCGTGAGGCCAAATTTCTAAGCTCCATTTCCAAAGGTATACGTTGTCTCTAGTTCTTTACACAAGACCCACTTGGCTACTCCTATCTGGAACAATCCGCAGACACAAGCCGAAAGTGATTTTGCATCTGACTTGCTTTATTTCTAAGTAGAACAATAAACTACATGGGCTTGTAGGATTTGAGTTATAATATTCAAAGCATTTATTCATTCTATCAGTTATACATTTGTTCAATCATTCATCTATTATTTTGTTATTTAGTCATCCATCTTAGTTTGTTGTTACAAATGTTTAGTTAACTTTATTTTTATATTTGTTCAATTATGTAATCATACTTTGTATTGATGGAATTGTTTACTTAGTCTGTTTGGAATTATTTACTTAGTCATGTTTATTTATTTATTTATTTGTCACATGTTTGTTTATTCATCTATCTATATATTTTTACCATTGCCTTTTTAATAAATAATATTTAAGAATAAGAGATTTCTTCTAATACATAGATGCAATTCACAAAGCAAAGTAGCAAAAATGAAATTTGAACAATCTTTTTACAGTACAAAACTTGATCATCGCCTTGAAAATTTGCGACATTCCTATAGAAACATACTTAAAAGCTTGTTTCGTTTTATAGTTTTCAGAGTATGAATCAGAAGAAAAGAAATTCTTGATGTATGACAACTATTTTATAAGAAATATGGATTGCAGCTAGTCAAAAATCATCAACAAAGAAAGACGACAAAGAGGAAGACAGGGACTCTGCAGGAAGAAAAAGTTCATTTCATCACATCGATTCTTCCAATAATGCTTTGCTTTTCATTTTCTCTCCTTCTGTTTATCTTTCTTGTTTATGATTGGCAAGTCTTGATTCATGTTTCCTACGAAAACGTTGACTTATATCTGTACTTTCCTTTCTGACGTTTCATACTCTGAAGATTGTCAGACGAAAAGGCTTTTTAGTATGTTTTAGCGCAATGTCTCAAATTTTCAAGACCATACTCTGAAGAGTGTCAGACCAGAAAAGCTTTTTAGTATGTTTTAGCGCAATGTTTCAAATTTTCAAGACAATACTCTCAAGAGTGTCAGACCAGGAAACTATTAAATATGTTTTAGCGCAATGTCTCAATTTTTCAAGGCGATGATTAGTGTTGCTATCTTATACCATCCTTACCAATGCACATTGTAAATACTATCAGACAAACAATTAATATTAGGACATGTCTGTCACCGGACCATCTAACTCCTTTTAATCTAAGAACAGACCATCTGCGGAGGAAATCATAACAAGCTAACATTGCAGGAAAGCTTTAGGGAATGATCTTTTTCGGCTCTTATCTTATAAATTCAAGTGACCTAGGAAAACCAAGGACTGAATTAATCCTTTCATTAAGAAAGCTTAGTGCTTGCGTACATTTTTAATCTTTGCTTTTCTTGAATGGTCTGAGGTAAGTATTACCGTAAGTAAAATCAGGTAGAAGTTTCGTGTACTTCTCTGGGTACGGAAAGGGAGATAAGCATCTCGTCTACCTAGGAATAGAATACCGATGCAGAAGTGCAACAAAGGGATTTTTTGCAATTTGTCTTTATAATGACCATTATCAATATTGAGAAATTTATATTCAATTTGTCAATATCTTCGAAAGGAGGTCGGAACGTCGACAAGGGCCCGCAAAAAGTTTTTCGAATGCTAGACAATGTTCATTAAGATGCTTGCAAAATTCATGAAATTTTTAAAGGCTTGTTTATTCGCTAACTTTATTTTATGGTTTGACGTTTGATTCAGTTGTTTTATCCAACCTTGTATCTTTGTAAGTCATATTTTAGCTTCATATTCTTCTTGACTATGCTTATGCAACGTAATTTCACAGTGGTTGCAAAAATTTGGGTTGGTTTTCGTCTAGCATATTACAGTTTTAAAACCCACAAGGGCCCGTCTTGATTATAGTTCCTGGGCCCGAGTTAGCTCTCGACAGTCTGATCACCACTGACAGGGACATTACTCCTAATGAAAAAGCTGTCCATGGCAAGACGATGTCCATCTTCACTAATTTAACAAGGTAACACCCAGTCTGAGGCCTAAAAGGTCGAAAAAATTTGCGAATGATCGCCTTTCTCTTCAAATATAAAGCAAAACTCCATGTTCTATATATTCCAGTTGCAGGTCATAATTTCTATCAGTTAGTATTGAAAACACTCGATTGTTGTGTTGGATTCAGGATACTGACAAAACAGTCACTTTCTTCAATTTCACACGAACAACATTCCAATGTTTGCACAAATGTCCGATATATCGCAAGGGAATACAGTACCCTTCCCACTTTTCGCGTTCAGAATTTTACTTGTGAGTCAATTCCGACAATCTAGCAGGTGGTAATGACACCATAAGTCTCTCAATAGCATTGTCGTCTCATTGGGGAATTTTACATAACTTTTTTCTCATTGTTTAGTACGATTGGATTATCTATCATTGTTCATCAGTGTATTGCGGAAAGCCTAACCCTCCTCTAATTTAATTTCTATAAATTTTCTTGTGTTTGCAGATGTTTTCTTAATCAACTACATCGCGAGTAAACTATCATTTCTTAATGACGTGAAAATTGCCTCATCTCCATACATGGCCCCAGCTTGGGTTCAAAGAAAAGCAACTCGATCAAGGTTAAATTCAAGGTGCTGCTAGTGTCTGATGATGTCGGATGATGTCTAATTATGTCCAGTTATGTCGAATCACGTTGGACAATGTTGGGTCATACTGGGCCAATGTTGGATCACGTCGCGTCAAAGTGTTGGATCATGTCGCGTCAAAATGTTGGATTATCTCATGTCAAAATGTTGGATTATGTCATGTCAAAATGTTGGACCATGTCGGGTATATGTTGGATCATAATCCCAAGTCTATGAGCCATTGATTGTTATAGTGATTAAACTGAAGTGCAAATAGCCCCATAGTTAGGAACCAGCCCGATACTGCAATACACGCTAATGTAAATCTTCACTTTACTGCGTTGTAGAGGATTTCAGGAAAACAATTACAGTGAATACCATTACTAAACGATTTTAGAACGACTTAAAAGAGGCAATTTGTAAAGGGCACGAATAGAAATTCCTAATGGCTTTGGTTCGTCATACTTGCAATCTTTTGGTGGCACAAAACTTGAAAATCGCCTTGAAAATTTGCAATATTTCGGTAAGAACACACTTAGAAGCTTTTAAGGAACAGAAAGTATGCATAATAGTAATTATTGATTCACTTGGACTTTTCCAATCATACTTTCTTTTCAACTTCTTTTTGTTTTTTCTCCTTATTTTTATGATTGGCTTACTTAGATTCGTGTTTCTTACAAGAAGGTTACCATATCTCTAGGCTTACCTGTCTGTTAATTTCTACTGACATAAAAGCACTTCAATATGCTTTGAGTGCAATGTCGCAAACTTTTAATTCGATATTAATAATCCTTCTAATGATAATTAGAAGGAGTATTATTGACGAGAATGGACATAAAACAAATTTTTAGACGATCGTTATAGAATTTCGAAAAAAGTAAAATACAGAAATTTAAAATCGGCACAAGATCGAGGCTTTGAAAATTTGCGGATGGATCATATTCGTCTTCGAGACGACCTCGAAGTAACAAATTTTGTATTTTACTGGGTATATATTAGCTCCGCTGCACCACTTTTTTGTGAACCACCTTACAAAATTTTGAAAGTCTGCTCATTTGTGGATTGAAAGTTGTCAAATATATTGCGTATAACATTTTTAGTGTTTTACTTGCCGTAAACGCTTTACTAAGCTCAGGCGTGCTTCAAAACAGTCAAGTAGGAAAGCCCCTGGAACTGAAAGCCCTCCCGGTACAGAATACCAGGTGTCTATAAGGACTATATCTGCCTTACCTAATCAAGTCATATTGATTTTATATAAAATAGGCAAGATTTTTCAAGTCATCTCTGATGGTAGGGGAAAGCGAAGAAAAATAGAGCAGTGTCTACAGTTTCACTAAGTGTTTAACAGCCTTATTATTGCAATATGTCTCTCCTCCACGAGGTTGCTGCCGTTTGATCAAAGGTCATTTTACATCAAGCAGGTTTAACCGTTTGATTTATTTGGATGATGTTGTGTATGGTCAATCTGAGAATGTCACCACTCATGCAACACATAAACGACTACTGATCAGATCAAATTGACATCAAATTTCAGAGGGTTATTTTACTCAATAACTCCTATGCCCCGCCCAAGTGCTAAGCGCAGTAAGATAGCAATAGATAAGATCACCAAGTCTTCTCTCTTTGCCCGCCTTTTCAAGTCATCGTCAGCTGCAGCTCACCAGTAAGCTTGGGAATTTTTGAAAAACCAACATCATGTCTTTGCTAGGGTCAAGCCACTTTCTTCGATCTTTCAGCTGTCATTGGATTTCATTCACTTGTTTTTATGCAAGTTTAACAGTTATCATCATCTTTGGAGTCCAGAGAAAACACTTGTAATTATATGGCAAAATTTAAAGTATGAACATAGTTTTATGCTTAAGGTTACTTGTAATAATGGAGAATTAAAATATAAAGTCTTTAATGAGAAGCAGTTAACTTTGGCTCTGGTTTCAATTTCGGTTTTTTTATTCAGTCTTATAAGTTTATAAATTTTCCGAAGAGTTTCTACCACGACTTAATCCATTAGGTCTTCTAAAACTACCACGGTTATCACTAGAGCTTTGCGAAACCTGTTCTGCTATTTATCAAGCATGGAAAGACTAAGACTGCTATTTTTATAGCATTGGAAGACTAACACTGCTATCTTTATAGCATTGGAAGACTAACACTGCTATCTTTATAGCATTGGAAGACTTACACTGCTATCTTTATAGCATTGAAAGACTAACACTGCAACCTTTATAGCATTGGAAGACTAACACTGCAACCTTTATAGCATTGGAAGACTGACATTGCAATCTTTATAGATTTGGAAGACTAACACTGCTATCTGCTTAGCACTGAAGGACTTAAACCGCTATCTGCTTAGCACTGAAGGACTTAAACCGCTATCTGCTTAGCACTGAAGGACTTAAACTGCTATCTGCTTAGCACTGAAAGACTAACTGTTATCCTACTGGCAACGAAAGCCTAACGCTGTTGTCCATATAGTATGGAAATACTAACACCTTAGACAAAGTGTAACATGAACATGAAGAGTTACGTTTATGTGCCACTGACTATAGATATAAGAGATACTGATAAAGTATACGCCAACGAAAACAGTGGGTCAGTGATTTTGCCACTAAGGACATTTTAATGAGGAATCTCAACAAAATATTATTTTCAATCTTATTGCATTTAGTAACCTTATTACGAAGCACTAATGATACAGTATTCTGATGAAGATAAAATCGAAACGTCAATGAATGGGTGTATTTTTTGAGTTTTATATATAATATTTGTACACGTAGGAGAAGGTTGACCTTTTGAGTAGACTATATATATATATATATATATATATTTATATATATATATAGATTACAAGAAATAAACACTTTTTACCGTTTGGAATAAT
>JANTCA010004486.1:0-10202 GCA_024741275.1 Chironex yamaguchii
TCCTTATTCATTCTTAGTGTGTTCCTAGTACTGGTTAATTTATTCACAGTTTATTCCTTGTGTGGTCCTTATTCATTCTTAGTTTGTTCCTAGTTCTGGTTAATTTATTCACAGTTTATTCCTTGTGTGGTCCTTATTCATTCTTAGTGTGTTCCTAGTACTGGTTAATTTATTCACAGTTTATTCCTTGTGTGGTCCTTATTCATTCTTAGTGTGTTCCTAGTTTTGGTTAATTTATTCACAGTTTATTCCTTGTGTGATCCTTATTCATTCCTAGTGTGTTCCTAGTACTGGTTTATTTATTCACAGTTTCTTACTTGTGTGATCCTTATTCATTCTTAGTGTGTTCCTAGTACTGGTTAATTTATTCACACTTTATTCCTTGTGTGATCGTTATTCATTCTTAGTGTGTTCCTAGTACTGGTTAATTTATTCCCATTTTATTACTTTTGTGATCATAAGTTATTCTTACTGTGTTCCTAGTACTGGTTAATTTATTCACAGTTTCTTACTTGTGTGATCATAATTTATTCTTACTGTGTTCCTAGCACTGGTTGATTTATTCACAGTTTCTTACTTGTGTGATCATAATTTATTCTTACTGTTTTCCTAGCACTGGTTGATTTATTCACAGTTTCTTACTTGTGTGAACCTAGTTTTCCATATGTGTTGGTTGTTTGTTCTTTGTTTTTTCCTGTTAGTTACTATGTTCTGTTTTTCTTTCTTTCTTTTTTTCTTTGCTTTTGTTTGTGTTCTTAGTTTTGTCTTAGTGTGTTGTTAATTTTGAGCTTAGTTTTGAAAGTCTGTCTGCCCGCTTAGTAAGCTTAATGTGATAGAAGTTAAGTTTAAAATATACTGTTTTGATTATTGAAATAGTTGGAAGAAAGTAGAGAAAGGCGTCAAGAGCTGCTGCTATAGATAGCTTAGTTAAGATCTAACCTTGTAACCCGGCTTTTTTATCGATAGGAAGCGCTCGTTTGTTTCACCCTGCTGGAGACCTTTCGGTTTAATAGCCTAAATCGATATTTCTGTCTGATATGCAAGGTTGAATATGAATATTTTTGTATTTTTGTTTACGTTCTAGTCTTTCTATATAATTTTATTATGGGGAAACGTCCTGACATCTCATCTGTTACATGTTCTTCATTTTTGCACTGAATACAAGTTGATTTGTAAATTATTATAGCACTGAAATCCTTTAGAATAAGGATGCTTTATTTCTTGTGTTGTGGTCTAGTGAACGCGTCACTCTAACCCTCAATTATTGTTTTCTTTTTCAGTCGAACGGAGGACAACTGAGATTAAAATTTTCAAACATACTATCCATGCATGCAGACGAAGTTCTTGTGGTCAATCTGTTTGGTTGAATCGTTCTGATCCCATCAGACACCAGTGTGCAGTCTATTCTGCCGTTGCGAAATGAGTCTTATTATATCGATTTTTGAGTATTTTTTATGATTGTCAGTTATTCTGGGTCACAGTCTTGGTCACGTGGTTTTTAAAGCCCGAAAAGGGCAACAGATAGCCACTGCCTTCAACTTTATTACTTGCTAAAAGGAAAACAAACGTTTTTGTGCGAAAGAATTTTAACCCTTGTTGACTTGTCATAGTTGTACCTATTAATCTACTTGACGGACGTCGCTTTATTTTTAATAAAGTAAGAATGATATATATATATACTTGATCCTGTTATATGCCTGATTACCCGGAGTATAGATCTATCACTGCTCCCCCTTTTCCCGTTGTTTATTGTCCTGTTCTCGGCTACCACCGTTAAATGAGATTATCCCAATGGATTCCTTTCTGAAAATGCGTATGAAAATCGGGCTATGAAGTGTTTTCTAGGATGAGTCACAACAATGCGGTGGCATTTAGGCTAATATTTAACCAACAAAATATACAATTTGTAGCTTTACCTCCATTTTATGGAAGAGGACAATTCGCCTGCGAATTTTTACATACAATGCCTCAGTCACGCAACAGGATTACGTTTGAGATCCATACGATACAAAGTAAATTCTTAGTGATCCTATTTTTTCACTGTTATTTGTTGGTGCCGTTAGCAAGCCCTGACAGTCAACTGTGACAACTATATTTGGTAATGGCTTCAGCCAGTCTTTGCAGTTAGAATTACCCTATGACATTTAAATCATGGTTCTGAGGCGCAGTTGATGGTCATCCCTTAGGAGCAGGTCAATCTACAGTTTTATGTTATTTTTCATTTAGTTCTATTATAATGTGGTATTAAGTCATCCTTGATCTTGTAGTGACTGTAATTAAGGATTGGCCACGATTACATTTGGTTGTAGTATTTTATCGTCATTTAGCGGAGCTTTTCTGTTTTCTGTACGCGAGAAATCAAGCTACTTCAAGGAGTACGCTTTCCTGTTTCGTATGTAAGTGACCCTAAGTGGATAAAAACTAATCGTGGTAAGTGTTGCTATCTGATTCAGGAGACGGGACCTCGCATTTGTGAGGAGGATGGGGGCGCACACACGTAATAGAGGTGGGCTCCAGAACAGTATGCGTGTTTCATTTTTATGCCCATAGACAACCCTGCTGGAGCTCGTGGATGGACGAGTTTGATCTGTCCGTATGTCTATTTTTTTGTTGAGACGCAAATGATCGCAATTAATCGCATTGCTTCAATGTAGTTGCGTGGAGGAAAACTGCCTTTGGTTAGTCAACCGCTGTTGACTACTAGGTCATCGGGAAAGGTGACTGGATTCTAGTCATAAAAGTCCTGTTTGTCAAGCATGACATTGTTTTTCTTGATTTCCTGGTTTAGTTGTAGAACAGGGCATTTTACTGTCAATCCCTTTGGTATGATTATTATAAAGCCTATCGAAATTTTGTCCGATGCAGCTTGAACAATTAGGTTAGTCATTCTGTTTGTGCTTCCTCTACGCTTATGATATTCAAATCTCAATTAAGCAGGATCCTCAGGAATTAAGGTAATAACTTTAACGACAACTTTAGAAGGCCAATCTCAACTTTCTCCAAGGTGCAAAGTAATTGTGTCAAATACTACAGATGTCTTGTCTTATTCTGTTTGCAAAGAAAACTCGAGAATATACGATCAGAGCATTGTACAAGTGTCAAGTAAGGCAGGTCTTACAAAAGGCACGTCTATGACAGATTACTTTGATTCCGGAATTGTTGCATTAGGCAAAGTTTAATAAAAGTTCCAGGGAGTTGTCAAGGGGTTAATCGTGTGTAGAAAAAAAGGTTAATTTCTACAACCAAACACCGAAGCTTCGATTTGGTGTTATGTGTGTTTAAAGCTTGAGATACACTGTCCCTTTTAATGGATACGATTATTGGGATCATCCAATTAATGGGATAGAAACGCCTGTTTACATTTATCGCATAAATTGGAAGGATTTGTTGTAAGATTCTCTTATTTAATCATGGATTCTGAAGATGAATTTATAGCTGCAGCAGTTGCAGTTGGCTGCCATAAATAAAGAGCGAGAAAGTAAACGCCAGAAAAAGGAAAGATCAGTTTGGGCTAAGTCATGTTTCAACAGACGCAATAAGCTAGGCGTTGCCAACAGTATTTTAGAGGAATTACAGCTTGAAGACGACGAGCAACACGAACAGTTTTTGAAGAATGTCGCCTGAAAATTTTGATCTACTCCTAAGCCTTGTTGACCCAGCGAAAGGCGTTCCTTCTTGCATCCTAGTCACGGTAATGGGGAGAAGTTACCTCTCAAAGGCTTGTTTGCTCCCTCCACATTCAATGAAATTTTCAGTGAGCTCAATCCGTTCTGTTTTAGAAGCCATGTTGGACCCGGTAAAATGCACGTGGCCGCCATCCAGAAAAATGATAGGGATTAGAGGGGATTAAGGAACCCAATAGCAGAAAGTTAAGAGTTGAACGCATCCAACTGTTTCAATTTCAATTTGTTGAAACAGCAATTAACGCATCTAATTTTGCGTTTATATTATTCATTTTCCCGCGATCCATTTAATTGAATCCATTTAAATGGATAGTGTATTTCAGCCTCAAGATGTATCCTCATAATTTAATTGTTGTATAGTATCACAGTGGTATTCTTTGTTTAACAGAGTTCCCTGCCGTAACATGTATTTTCATGAATATTTGTAATCCCAAATTTGACGATCTTGTCTTTCCGTTTGTTTTCAAGAATCCAAGTGTTTATGAAGGAGACATTAGTATAAAACAACACACAAATACGTGAGCAGACTCACAAAAAAGCTCACTCGCTAGTAAATTCCCTAACCATGGCACTAAAATCAGCTACGCTCGGTCACGAATACGGTACAAACAGAATTTGATGTTACAGGGTGTACCACCGCTATTTTCCGATTTACGCTTTGGAAAAGGGACAGAAGATTAATCTGTTATTTATTTTTCCCTTATAAGAGAAGTTGAAGATCTTTGACTAAACTCGCACTTCGTTTGTCTGTAAGTTGGTAAAGTGCTCAACGTTAAATTCAACGGCCTTGAATCAGAGATTTCGAATTCACCACTAAACATATCACGTACATGGAGAGAAGAGTCGCTAATTTTCTGTAGATCAAGTCGTCAGGTAACACCATCAAACTGTTGAATAATCATAAACAAGATACGTACTGTGCTTTATTTTAATCCCTGCTCTAGGGTAACCTAACAGTGCAATCGCAGAAATAGAATGAAGACTCATAGCGTAAATTGACATACAATCTCACTACAGTGTAAGCCTCATATTCAGAAAAATATAAATTTACATAATTTATCATTGGCGCGCAATTGAACAACCACGACGCTTGGTCGTATCAAGAGAAAGGAGAAGGTTTGCGCTGCTTAGATTAATAGTGTTCACTTTAGTCCTCGCCCTCGTGCAATAAGTACGGAGAAGTCTTGCGAATGGAAAAAATGTATACGTCGACCAGTCAATCAATTGATCGATCAACGTAATATACACAATTTCAATTATTCAGAAAATCTCTTTGAAAATTTGCGACATTGCGCTGAAAACATACTTCAAAGCTTTTAGTTTAAAGGTTCCCTGTAAAAGTATTGGCTAGTTTTGATACATGTTTCTTATAAATAGGTTGCCACATATATACTTCGCTTCCTAACAATTCATACTCTGAGGAGTGTCAGACAAAAAAAGCTTTTCAAGTATTGCCTAGTTTTGATACATGTTTAGTATAAATAGGTTGCCATTTACAAATGGTTTCCTTTCTGACGATTCATACTCCGAAGAGTGTCAGACGAAAAAGACTTAACTATGTTTTTAGTCACAATGTCACAAATTTTCAAGGCGAATTTCGAGTTTTGTACCACAATAAGATTGTTCAAGTATTCAGAAACTTCAAAATTGTTTAACAATACGATTCACCTTAGGTAGCTATCTCTCCTGTTAATCGTTCGCGTACTATTTTCTTAGTTTTCCTCAACTATTAAGGCAAAGGAGAGGCCCACGCTGGATAGTTCGGTGTAGGTTACATAGATCATTCCCAGTTCGCTATTTCTGGAGTGAATGGATGAATCTCTAAAACTTCTAGGGGCTCAACAGGCAACCAGGTGTTTTGCTGAACCACTCTGGAATTTTATCCTGTTTAGTGAATATGTAATAGTTTGCTTATTTCTAACATTTACAAAGTTCAATTGGCCTTCACGAAAAGATGAAATTTATAAATCGCCTTGAAAATTTGTGACGTGTTTAAAACTTTCTGCCTACAGAGTACTGGTTTTGTTGTTTTAATGTAGACAGACTCTAAAACACTTAGATGAAAGTACGATCTAGTTGCGCCAATTATCCGAAAATTCTCGTTCTGACAGATTTTTGCGCATTCTGAATTTTCTTGTAGATGTTGACCTATGACAGAATCGCTTGTTTTGGAAGTCATTTTCGCTTTGCAAGCGCGAGATGCCTGTTCTCTAGAAGGAATTGATGCTTGGCGGACAGTGGCTGGATCATGTTGTTTGATCCTGTCACCCAATCTTTGAGGAGTGCGACCCACATACCGAGCTTCACATGGGCACATAAATTCATATACTACCAAGCTTTTTTGTGTGGTAGATACTCGATCCTTTTGAATGGATGGCAAGATCTTCCTAGTCGTGAAGACAATTGTGGAACTGACGGCAGAGAAACATTTAACTACAGCTTTTTTAATCTGTTTTTTCTGTGAGAATAGAAACATTGCCTAGTCAAGGAAAATCAATGTCATCAGAACACTTGTCCATGTGTTCTAAATTAAATTCGGACCTAGGGAAAATAAAGCCTGTTCTCCTTAAAAACGGGTACCCAGAGCATGTTGCTTCCAGAATTTTTCGGGAAAAGAACACTGATTTTTCGGCCGAGAAAGCTTTTGGGCCTCAATATGTCCTCTATACTTAAAGCTTCCTTGGCTTGGCAATGTAACACAAATAGATTATATAATTTATAATACTTAAACCCATCAAAGGCAATATAGTCGAGCCTCTTATAGCGGCCACTTTTAGATCCAAAACCAAGTGGCCGTTAATGGGAAGTGGCCGTAATTCATGGCTTTACTAAAAAATTCAGAAAATCTTGCCCTAAACGCATTTTATCTGTTTATATGTTGTTTTGAAGACACTTGAGTGCCTGTAAAATAGCCGGCCTTTGACCGGCAGCAGTAAATATGTCCATAAATCTACAAATGAACAAGACTTCGGTAAGAAGACAATTCTACAGGTTCCGATTCAAAACAAAGTAATTCCCAATTTTTGTAAGTTATGAAAAGATCAGTACATATTATATAATATTTCAATTTCCTCTTTTTTCTCCTGTCTTCTTTACATGCCTTATCGACGAATTTTTTCTTTCCATCTGGCATCTTCATGCGTACCCAGTTTATGCTGAAGGAATCTCCTCTAAATTTATGAAGACAGGGCACTTCCATCCCAAAGCCTGCTCCTCTATTAACTAGGTTTCCAGTGTTTTTTGCTGAAGCTGAGTTAGTTGATTGTCGCAGAAATCGAAACACAAATTTGTTGAAGTGTCTTGGTATGTGTCCAAGAACATCTAAATTTGAATTTTTCTTCACCACCTCGGCTTCAATATCCTCTGTGTTATCCGGTTGTTGAACAAAAAACAAAACTTCACCTTTAATGGGAATCCATCGGGATTGATACACATGGTAGCCCTGAATGATCCGAGAAGAGTTGACGGAGATTGCGAAACAGCTTAATTCTAAGGGGTTTTGCAACTTCAAAAGGAGGGCTTTATAAGTGGAAGTCAAGGCACAACATTGGTCAGTTTTCAGCGGCTGACGTGAGTGGTGATGAACTGTTGGGGAGATGGGGCTAGCGATCGCCTGAAATTCTGGCAGGATTTGAAATCTTGCGACAAAATTGGGCTTTTGTGGAGAGCACTACCTGACAATTTACTTAACCAAAAGAACACTCGTTGCAAGGGTGGGAAAAAGGGCAAGCACAGATTGACAGCATTTTTTATCATTATTGCTCTCAGTAAAAAGCTTAATCCTAGAATCATTGGAAAAAGTGAGAAGCCTCGATGCTTCAGAAACCTTCGCCAGCCAAGTAGACGATATGGAGCCCATAATTACAGCAATGCCAATGCTTGGATGTAATCTGACCTAATGAAAATAATTCTCGGTAAACTGAACATGATGATTTTGCTGACTCGCTCAATTTGTTGTTTATGGACCATGCACCATGTCATCCGCAAATTTTCCAACATCAAAATCGATATTTTTCCCAAAAATACAAATTAACGCACGCAACCATGCAGGATTCATCACGATTTTCAAAGTGAAATGCCGCCACTTTCTGCTTTGCCATGTCGTTGAACTAGGTGTAACTGCAAATTTGATTGTCACATCTGTTGACGTACTTTTTGCCATAAAATGGGCTACTGCAGCATGGAACGAGATTTCGCAAAAGGCCGTTCGGAGATGCCTTTAAAGATTTTGGGTTTGTAGCTAAAATCATTCAGACTGACGACGATGATCCATTCCTTTTTGAACAATCAAGCCTTCAATCTCTAGTTCAAGAAATTCAACTGGGTTCTACTGCAGATGATTACCTGGCTCAAGACAACCGCACACCAATTTTCAAAAAACTTTGTAATATGGTACTGAAAGTGACAACATATTTGGAGGAAATGTGAGTGAAAAAAAACGAATCAGTTGTTTGTAACAGTTTTTTCAATGGGGAATAAAATGACATTTTAACCTTTAAACGTTTTTATTCCTATTTTGTCTGTTTCTGTCAGAATTACTAGCACGCGATCGTATGAAAGTGTTTGTTAAGTTCAAGATCGATTTTCAAGAATTTGAGGGCAAAAGTTTTCAACTAGTCCATTTGTGTGGCCACTTCTAGAGGGCAAATTTAGTAACATTTTTGATTTGGGACTGAACCAGGTGGTCGCTAAACGTTATTGGGAGGCAGCCGCTATTCAAAAGTTCGCCATATAGGCAATGATATTGGAAAGCGTTTGGGACTGAATGATAGTGGCTGTTATCGGGAGGTGGCCGCTAATCGGAGGTAGTCACTATTAGCGGTTCGACTGTATTCACTATTTATGTTGGACATCAATGAAATGTCGATTACAAGTGCTAGCAAAAACATTTCTTGCAAATAATTAAATAGCCTATTTCCTCTACGTATTCAAGAGTTGAATAATCGTTCCATTCTTGATGATTTTCGTATTGTCAGGGAAACTATGACATCACTACTGCCTGAGCCAATAGAAAACTCGATCATTCTACTAAGCATTCAAATGATCAATTCATATGTCAACAAGACAAGAAATTAATTCTATGACAAGGCTAAGATTTTGTAGGTCGAAAATTCGCGGATAGATCATTCTCTAAAAGAGCGATAGAGCTTCTTGAAGCAGATTTTCACTACATTGCTTGTGTCAAGCGGAGATTTTTGCTGTAATGCCATCTACAGTTGCACTCAAGTTAATGAACAGCGTCTTTTCTCACGTTTGAGGACTCAAGTACAGAAAAGAGATGTGTTTGGAAGAGTGAACATCTAAACGAAATTGTTCTGGGACTCCTTTATAATCGGGCGATATTTTGCATATTATTTTACTCCTTATTAATCTCTAAACAATGCAGGCGAAGCTAAATACGAAAATGGATACTAGGAATAAAGTTCGCAAAATGGACCATCAATACGTTTATTTTTCCTAAACCCTTTCCATTAGGTTGCATTAAGGGGGGCTTTCTCAATTACTCTATTCTTTCTCAATTACTGTATTCTTTCTCAATTATTGTATTCTTTCTCAATTATTGTATTCTTTCTCAATTACTGCATTCTTTCTCAATTATTGTATTCTTTCTCAATTACTGTATTCTTTCTTAATTACTGCATTCTTTCTCAATTACTGTATTCTTTCTCAATTACTGTATTCTTTCTCAATTACTCTATTCTTTCTCAATTATTGTATTCTTTCTCAACTACTGTATTATTTCCCAATTACTCTATTATTTCTCAATTTCTGTATTCTTTCTCAATTACTCTACTCTTTCTCAATTACTGTATTATTTCTCAATTACTCTATTCTTTCTCAATTACTGCATTCTTTCTCAATTACTCTATTCTTTCTCAATTACTCTATTCTTTCTCAATTACTGTATTCTTTCTCAATTACTGTATTATTTCTCAATTTCTCTATTATTTCTCTATTACTGTATTCTTTCTCAATTACTCTATTCTTTCTCAATTACTGTATTCTTTCGCAATTAATATATTCTTTCTCAATTACTTCATCCTTGCTCAATTAGACTACAATCTCTCGATTACTGTATTCTTTATAAATTACTCTATTCTTTCTCAATTACTGCATTCTTTCTCAATTACGCTATTCTTTCTCATTTACTGTATTCTTTCTCAATTACTGTATTCTTTCTCAATCACTTTATTCTTTCTCAATTACTGTATTCTTTCTCAATTACTGCATTCTTTCTCCACTACTGTACTCTTTCCAAATTACTGTATTCTTTCTCAATAACCGCATTGTTTCTCAATTACTTTATTTTTTTCAATTACTGTATTCTTTCTCAATAACTGCATTGTTTCTCAATTACTGTATTCTTTCTCAATTACTCTATTCTTTCTCAATTACTGTATTTTTAATTAGAAGTGCCTTACTATAGCATAAATAGGCAAAAAAAGGATAAGTATAGATTTCGACGTTTCGGTGTCATCATGACGCCATTATCAAGAAAATACTTTTTACAAACTTGTG